>JAFEMH010005632.1:0-155474 GCA_022495995.1 Adenophora triphylla var. japonica
GCTTCCGGGATTCGTAGCGTCATGTCTTTTCTTTGTCATACAATGATCCGACCCCAACCATGGAAGATTTTAGGGCATTGACGTGCTTGGGCGAGGCGGCCACCGTAGCATTCCCACGAGACGGTCGGTCGGTTGTGGAGCGGTTATCCAGTTTCTTGTGTACGCCGATGGATCGGGTGTCATCTATGATTACGGGTGATGGGTCCGTAGACTTGACTCGGATGGCTCGGTTACGCTGTCCCGTTCTGAGCTGTTTGATCTTTCTACATCTCTGGATATATACATGTTGTTTACCTTGTCGGATTGTTATTTCTGCAGATATGCCGGAGTCTGCTCAAGTGCATTGCTGGAGACTGTCAGGCAACTGAGGGGTGACCGAGGTGTGAATCTTCGTCAAATCCGGTCGGCGAGGAGATGGACATCGTGCCACCGCTGGCTGGCCCGAGACTTATCATGGCATCGATAGGCCGCGTGTGGGATCGAGACTTCATGGGAGCAAAGTGCGGCCCCGTCTTGTTGTCTTTGTGGCTTTATGAGAGGTTACGCTTGATCATGCCACTTCCAACGGGTCAAATTGCTATGCCTTGGGTGACGGGGCAACGCAGAAGTTTTGAGGGACGAGGCCGCCGACAGGTTGTGCTGAGATTGTCACGGTATGGGACTACCGATCCGAGCCACGGATTCCGCTTGGAAGTTACAGGACCATGAGAGACATTCGGGATGGATCGCAGTAGTCGATCGCTGTGCTTGCAGGTATCTTCTTTCTGCGTCCCATCGCTGGTGAGCAGGCAGTATAGGTACCCTCAGCAGATTGTCCGAGCTTTGAGGGAGAGACTGGTGATCGATGCTGTTCCGATGTCTATGGCCGAGCCCCATGTTATACAGTTTTTCAGCAGATCCTTTCTGGAGGGCTTTCTTCCCACTCGTGCATTTCTTCGGCAATCCAGGAGGTTTACATTCTTGACCACTGAGTATCTGACTTGGTATGAGGAGCAGCAGGGTCCCGCACAGTTGGCTATAGAGGCTCGCCGCCGGAAATATTTGGGGGCATATTACCCGTCCAGCCGGTCTTTCAGGGATACAGAGGCACGGGGGAACCCAGACAACGTTACCGGCGATGCTGCTGAGGACTATCGGAGGCGAGAGATCCGGAGAGCTGCTTTGATGGATGATCCAGAGGTGATGGCTCGCAGAGAGGCATTGAGGCAGGAGAGGATTGCTAGGGCTGCCTTGAGGGAGACTGGTCTGATTGAATCACCGACGCGCGTTATTCCTGAATTGGGATGAGCTCAAACCGATTTATTCAACATTCCTAAGCCAAAGACCTCCCGGGGACCGAGGAAGAGGAAGGACAGAGGAGCGAGTTCGGGAGCTGGGACGAATCTCTAGACACTTTTCTGAGAGATAGGAGACTCTTTTATTTTTATTATTAGTATTTTTTTTTTTTTGAGAATAGGACTTATTTGTATGGAAACTGAGTATCCTTTGATTACTTAATGCAGACGAAATAGATGTTGAAAATTTATTAATTTTATTCGCAGCAAGTTGTTTGAGTCAAAAGTGGGCCGTGCTTGAACTCATCAACTAGAATATTAATTCCAAATGAACCTTTGAAAAGCTTTGGAACTGTAATCAAAACACATTTTAGCAGGATAAGAGATTTTGCAGCAATTTTAGACCAAACCACAAGTGGTTGCCTACGTTCCCCTTTTGTAAGAGAACTAAGGGGCTCAGGTCTCCGTAGTTCGACTCAATCCAACTTTTGTGTTTAAGAAAGGGGGAAGATAGAAGGGGACATGGTGCGACTCCTTTTTTACCTAGACCGCCCTTTTTAGGGTTTTCTGGTCTAGCCTGGTATATTCTTTAGCACCGGGCGCGTCCCTTGTTTTTGCATGGACTGCCTTTTGAGAGGTTTTCAGTCTCATCTGGGACAATTTTGTTGCGCCTTTATTTCTCATCATTTTTTTTCTTTTTTTTTATCATATATTTTTTTTATTTATTATTATTTTTTTTAGAGGGGGAAAGACTCGATCATACATAGTACCTCCGCAACTTGTCGCCGTTGAAGGGGTGCAGAAATGGGTTGCCATCCAAATCTGCTAGCTGCATTGCTCCTCCAGAGAATATCTTCTTTACTAGAAACGGTCCAACCCAAACAGGTGCCCATTTACCCAACGCACTGCTCTGATTTGCAGGCTTCATCTTGAGAACCAAATCACCGACTTTGATGTCTCTGGGCTTTACTTTCTTGTCAAAGGCACGGGCCATTCTTCTCTGGTACGCCCGATTATGCTACATGGCTTTTAGTCTGCGTTCGTCTAACAGAGCCAATTCATTGTATCGAATTTGGAGCCATTCAATTTCATTCACCTCATTTTCAAGCAAAACCCTGAGGGATGGGATTTCTAATTCAATAGGCATGACAGCCTCCATTCCGTAAGTCAGAGCGTATGGAGTGGCACCGGTGGTAGTTCGAATAGAAGTGCGGTAGCCCCATAATTCTAAATGCAGCTTCTCTGGCCAATCCCTTCCTTGTTCGGCCATCTTCTTAATGATCCTTTCCAAGTTCTTATTAGCAGCTTCAACAGCACCATTCGTCTGATGTCTGTACGGTGAAGATTTATGGCGCTTGACCCTATATTCAGTGAGTAACCTATCAGTTTCTCCTTTGAAATGGGTTCCATTGTCGGAAATAATCTCATTTGGGACTCCGTAGCGGCAGAAGATCTGTTCTTTTATGAAGCGAGCCACTTTCTTAGCTGTGAGCACTTTGTAAGAGCAGCTTCTACCCACTTTGTGAAGTAATCTATTGCAACCAATACAAACGAATGTCCATTGCTCCCGGGCGGAGTTATTTTCCCAATGACATCAATCCCCCATGTTGCGAAGGGCCACGGAGTTGTCATACAGTAAAGGTCATGAGGAGGAATGTGGTTCAGATTGGAGAACCGCTGGCATTTATCACAAGTCCGCACAAATTGGATGCAATCTGTCTCCATTGTAATCCAGAAGTAACCCAGCCTGATGATGCTATGCATGAGAGATCGAGCGTTCATATGAGGTCCGCAGGAACCGTTATGAACATCTTCCATTACTCTTTGGGCCTTTTCCTTGCTGATACAGAGCAGGAGAGGGCAACCTTCCCTTTTCTTCCACAACTCATTGCCAAGTACGACGTACTGAGCTGATAGCCTTTTCAATGCTTGCAGGCTCTTGGCATGAATACCCTTTATGTATCTTTCTTTATCAACGGGGAAAGATGCTTCACCATGCTTGAGATATTGGAAAATCTGACTGTACCACGGCTCATTGACGGTTTTAATCTCAATTTCACAACAATATGCAGGATTTTCTCGTCTATCGACCCTGAATGGTTTGATCGACTTTCCTTCTGGGATTTTTACCAAAGAAGCTAGAGTAGCTAGGGCATCAGCAAATCTATTCTTGTCTCGTGGCAGGAATTGGAATGACACTTCCTTGAATTGACCAACGAGTTCTGCGATGTAAGCATGGTACTTCTGGAGACATGGATCTATGATTTTCCATTTGTTGGCAGCCTGATTAATTATCAATTGGGAATCACCGAACACTTCTAAATCTTCCACATGTCGTTCTAGGGCGGCCTCTAGACCAGCTATGCAAGCTTCATACTCGGCCGCATTGTTGGT
Organism: Adenophora triphylla var. japonica; assembly: GCA_022495995.1. Lineage (NCBI taxonomy): Eukaryota > Viridiplantae > Streptophyta > Magnoliopsida > Asterales > Campanulaceae > Adenophora > Adenophora triphylla. The sequence goes on from JAFEMH010005632.1 coordinate 3,669, forward strand.
AACCGAGAAGTTCAGCTTGATAGCTATGGGGGTATGCATGTCGTTCGGGTCTACTAGTACCATCCCGATGCCATTTCCTCTTTTGTTTGCCGCACCATCGAAGAACAACTGCCACCGGTTACCACTTTCTATAGCAAGAATCCCTTCATCTGGAAACTGGAGATCCGGTCCTCGGGGTTCTGTACTGGGGAAATCAGCCAATTGATCTGCCAGAGCTTGTCCCTTGATTGACTTCCGGATCACATACTTGATATCAAACTCAACCAAAAAAAAAGGTCCACTTTGCCAATCTGGTGGAGATGTTACCTCTGTCACCCTGGAACAGGTATCTGATCGGGTCCATCTTGGAAACCAAATGCACGGGGTGGGACAGCATATAGTGCTTTAACTTTCCGACCACCCAGACCAGAGCTGCGCATGTCTTCTCAAGGGCAGAGTAATTCAACTCACTACCTTGGAACTTGCGACTGACGAAATAAATGGCATTCTCAATCTTTGAATCCTTCTTCTCTTGTGCTAGCATAGCCCCAGTAGCTGTGTCTGTGACCGTCAAGTATAGCAGTAAAGGCTTGCTCTCGTGAGGCGGACAAAGGATGGGAGGATTGACAAGGTAAGCTTTGATCCTCTCGAAGGCTAATTGGCACTCCTCGTTCCAAACCACTTCCTGATTCTTCTTGAGTAGCTTGAAGATCGGCTCACACATGGAGGTTAGTTGGTTGACGAACTTGCTGATGTACTGTAATCGACCCATGAATCCTTTCACCTCGGAGACAGTTCTGGGCGTCTTCATTTCAACGATCGCCTTAATCTTTCTGGGATCTACTTCGATTCCGCGTTCTGTGACCATATACCCCAGGACTTTGCCTCGAATAACCCCAAAGGTGCACTTGGCTGGATTTAGTCTCATGGAGTGCTCTCGAAGTCTGTTGAAGAATTTCCTCAAATCAATGAAATGCTGTCTATTTGATCCCTTCGAGTGAGTAATCATATCATCTACATACACTTCAATCTCCTTGTGGATCATGTCGTGAAACAGGGTAGTGACAGCTCTCTGGTAGGTAGCCCCAGTATTCTTCAGACCAAACGGCATTACTGTGTAACAATAAGTACCCCATGGAGTTGTAAATGGTGTCTTGTTCTGATCTTCCTCAGCCATTTTGATTTGATTGTAACCTGCGAAACCATCAACGAAGGACTTGACCTCAAAGTTTGCGGTTGCATCCACTAGCATATCAATGTTGGGCAAAGGGAAGTCATCTTTGGGACTAGCCTTATTAAGATCTCGGAAATCTACGCAGACCCGAACCTTTCCATTTGCTTTTGTGACAGTAACAATGTTTGCCAGCCAAGTCGGATATTCAATCACCTTGATAAAGCCCACCGGTATTAGTTTTTCAATTTCTTATTTCACCTGCAAGGACCACTCCGGTTTTATCCGCCTCAACTTCTGCTTGATCGGCTTAATTTCTGGATCTAGAGGAATCTGGTGCTTTACGATGGAAGTATCCAGCCCAGGCATATCTTTGTAGGACCAAGCAAAGACGTCCATATATTCTTTAAGCAGTTCAACCAGGGCAAACCGTTCATCTCCGGAGAAGAAGCTACCAATCTGCGTTTCTTTGGGTTCCTCGACTGTTCCCAGGTTCACCGTTGTCAATATCTCATCGGCAGCTTGGGCCCGGCTTTCCTTTTGTTCGAGAACCTGCTTTGAATCATTTTCTAAAATTTGCTTGTCTATTAAGTCTGCATTATCTTCAATTGAATTAGGCTTAATTATTTTTAAATCTTGATGATTATTTCTCGTTAAGCATTCAATTGTTAGATTTGCAATCACGGGATACTCAGAAAGGTCAACCATTTTATTCAGAGCATAGGGAAACACAGTGTTTACAACTCGAAGACGGTCTTCTGTCGTGAGGACATCAGACCGATCGGAAGACTCGAATTCAATAACAAAAGATTCAGGAGGCCGACTCAGGACACGAGGAACAAATTTAGACTCGGAAGGACAAGGACGAGGCTTGAGCCCAAGCTTTTCAATCATAGTCTCCCTGTCGGCGACTGGTCCTCGGAACGAAGTCCAATTATGTACAGGTCTCTCTGCCACTGTCTCCAACATGTTTAGCTCCGCCACTGGCTCTTTCTCGAATTCTAACATAGCCACCACCTCGCTATCAGAGGAAAAGTCAATCAAATCACTCGGCTCCTCAGGCTCTGACAGCCCCTGCTCTTTAAACAAATCTGCCAAATCACCATCAATATCCACAGGGTCAGCACCACGAATCTTGCATATCGTGGGTTCATCCAAAGCAAGCTCTCCAAACTGTTTCACCTGATCTTCCATTTGGCTCAACCTCGCTTCTGGGCAAACAAACATATCTCCATCTTCTTTGACAAAATGCTTATTCAGGGACCAACTGTACGGGCGCATCTCAGGCTTCTTGTACTTCTTACCAGCCGCTGAGGTCATCTTTTCCTTGAAAGCTTCAGTCTTGTCATATGCCTTATCTTCTCTGGTTATGGCATACCCCAGGCCTTGTTTGTTTCTCTTGGCTTCTGGCAACACAAGCCTGCACGGTCCCTATTGGCGTTTTCCCAGCCCCAGACCAGGGATATAGCTCATACCTCTTAGCATTTTCAACACAGGAGGAATCTTGTCTGAAGATGTCGTCAAATCTATGGTGCAGACCTGCCCTTTAGGCTTCTCTATTGTGAATCCGCCGAGCATCGGATTTTCCTGGTCGAGCTTGATCTCCATTACTGGTACGGTGTTGGTCAAGCTTGATCTCCATTCAGTGGCGACTCCGCTGGGGAATATTGACTTTGAAAACCTGTTTTTTCAAATGTTGAGTTGGTCAAGCTTTCATTAAATTAGACATCCAATACATTCAATTTTGTGTGCATCTTTGATAATCATTTGGAGTTCATGCATTTTGTTGAATATGAGGCTTGTGAGCCCTATGTGCTTTATGGTCATTGTGTTGTGCATTGTTTGTCCTTGCTTTGTTCTTGTCTTGGAGAGGCAGGGGCTAATTTTGATGATTGCAGGAGTGCTGGTTCAGTGACCATCAAGGTCGTGCGACACCTTTGTCTCTTGTTGTCCTGTGTCACGCGACAAAGAGTGGCCACTGAACAGATACTCAGAAGGCTTGGTTTGAGGGCAGTCCCTTGGATTGAATGTGGCTCAGTTGATTATTGTCCCTTGTATATCCTGTGAGGGTGTGTGTGTGTTTTCTTTCCTTTTCAAATAAATAAAAATAAAAAAAAAATCTTGTTTTTGTAAATAAAAGAATATAGACATCCGCACACTACATCACTTAGACTTAGAACCCTCGGGTGCGATTGACGGCATCGCGGACGGTGATGTACGTCGCCTACGCTTGAGCGCCTGAAATCAAACCTAGCCCCCCTAGTGCGTATAGGTGGCGCCACACATTTAACCTTACCCACGGTTGGTTTTTGATACAATGTTTTCATTACAACGAAATGAATTGTTTTTGAAACATATCGTAGATCTTTATACCTTCCCCCAAAACCTCGCATCTTGTGGGAATGTTGCTAATGCAACATGATTTCACGTAGGGACATGTCACTCCCGTGGCGTGTTCTAAACGTGAGATCATGCCGCATTGTCAACGTGCACCGATGAGAGGTCATGCCGGATTTTTCTTCGAAATTCTTCGAAAAGACCCGTTATGCTGCCCAAATTTCCCCAGAAATTTGGACAACCTCTCCGTTCCATAATGATGTTAGGATTTGGTTAGGTATCATGACCTATTATATATTTCGAAACAAGGCATTTATTGTAATTTGAACGTTGCGTCCCTTTAGGCTTCCCCAAGGTATAGTTAGCAGGAATAAAGGCTTTCCCTTTTCCAACCGTACTTAGGATTTAAAACACTAATTTATACTTGAAGACAAATAAATTTTGTTTGTGCGAGTCTATTCCGTTCTTTTCCCTCGCCCTTTCCTCGAAATTTCCCTTCAATGCCTTATAATCTACCCTTTTGTAGTAGTGACAAGTTTGGGCGCGTGCTCTGTTGCAAGGGGTGATCAGTCAGTCCGTCTCTCTGAAATATTTGCAATTTCCTCCAAAGTTCTCATCCATTCTACTGTTCAAAGATGTCTGGTGCAAGAGATATGCTATCCGCTCAGTCTGGATTTCCTCTCACTTTGGGCCAATTGGACATGAATGACCTGTCAGTAACAGAATTGCGGGCTACTCTTGAAGCTGCCATTGTTCGTGAATGCAAAGCTCAATTGCTTGTCTAAGTCGCCAAAGCCCGAGAGGAGGAGGCTCACTCTCGATTTTTTGAAGCAATGCGTGTCCGAGGGGTTACAATAATTCGTCACGAAGATGGATCATACGAAGAAATCATCAAAGCCAGCAGTGTTGAGTATGGGGATGGAAATGTAATAAAAGGGGTGAATGAAGATAGGCAGGACAAGATTCTTTCCCCAGCACCTCATGTGGTCCAGGCCCAGATTGAAGATGAGCAGCCAATCCCCGAGGTTTTCAATGTTCCTAATCAACCTGATGTGAAGAGTCCGTACCAACCAGATTCCCAAGGGTCATGTCATTATTTCACTCAGGAGGGATCACTGCTATTCCATCCCGACCAAGCTCCCCCGCAAGGAAGTGTTCCACAATCACCAATGAGTTCATATGGTTTCAGCTTATCATCCCCACAAGACCAGCGCTCAGGACCAACCTCATACGTAACTGTGAATCAGATGTCCTTTATTCCAGCTGCGAGCCCTATGATAATACCTGAGTCCCCTCCAGAGAAAGTCCAGAAAACAAAGAAGAAGGCGTATTGGGGAAAGGTAGGGATGCCTATGAATCAATTTCTAAAGGTTTTGGTAAGCAGAGGTTTAGTTCAACCACTGGTCAATTATATCCCTCTTCATCACTGTGAAGACCTGGATCCAAGCAAATATTGCGACTATCACCAGTATCCAGGACATACCACCCATGCATGCTTTCAGTAAGAATAATCATTCAAGGACTCATTGATGAGGGGAAGATCGAGCTGAGTTCCCATGAAGGAGGAAATATTCGGGATCTTCGTCGATTCCCTCCTCGTAAGAAGCAAGAATTTGATGACCTCGGGATATCAACTGAAGAAGCTTTCAATGGATTGATGCGAAGAGGAATGATAAAACCGCTGGATAACTATCATCCCACCAGACCTAATCTGAATTTGGATCATAGTAAGTACTGTTACTATCATCAGTACCCTGGGCATTTGACCAATGATTGTTCTGTTCTAAAGGTGCTTATTCAGAAAATGGTTGACGAAGGTAAAATTGAAAAAGCTTCTCCTAAGGTGGCCAATAATCCTTTTCCACAAATTTCTAAGGATTCCTCATATGAAGAAGTCAGTCAGGCAGACATCGTAGGATCTTAGATTGTTTATCTTGCTAGCATATTTCGTTTTTTACATCCTTGTTATAAGTCTTTTATTTCAATAAATAAAATATTTACTTCTATTCTTGCTAGACTCGAGACATTACTTGCTTACCCACATTATATTTAATTTTGAAATGGTTTTATTCTACATAATCACTCATGCTGCTCACCGACTAATGTTTTGAAATGACTAATATTTGAATTAATCGGAATGGGAAAATCAACTGATATCATTCTCTAATTGGGGCTTGTCAAATCCCCAGCTTGCATCTCCTGTGCTCACATACTTTCTTTCGTCCTCACCATCTCGTTGTTCGATGAATTTGCACGGATCTTTCTCAGAGTAAACTTAAGTAAGCAAACGAAGACTCAATCTCGTTCGGACCATCCGGTAGAGGCTGCGGTTGAAACCTTTCACCCTTAGGAAAACCATCACCTTACCCTCACTAAACGATACTCCTTCATTTCAAGATCGACATATTTGAAACCCGTTTAGCCATCTTCAGAAGAAGAGGGACTATCCTTGAGGCTCCCGTGATGCAAAGAAGATCGACCTGGTCCAAATTCAAGAGCTGCGAAAAGCAATGATCCATCCTGGGGACTAGCTGAAATTCTCCTCTCAAAAAAAAAAAAAGAGAGAGAGACAAAAATACAAAAAAAGATAATATGAAAATAAAAAAAAAAAGAAAAGAAAGAGAGCCTAGTCCCCAGCGATCCTCTCAAAAGCGAAAGTTAAAGGATCCGGTTGTTACTCAAGAGGAGTCTCAGAGTGGATAAAGAGACAGCATGGATGTCCCCTCACCATTACCTCTAACCAATTCCAAGCCGTCCTCTCGATTTTAGAGGACATTCCCATTATCCTAACCTTTGCCTTTAGCCAAAGCCAAGATTGACCTCTCATTCTTAGAGGCATTGAAAATGCAAACATGAATTCCCGCACCTTAGAAATCCCAAACACATACCCAAGAGCCAACCTCTCATCTTTAGAGGTTCAGTCAGCAAAAATCCTAGCCGACCTCTCGTTTTAAGAGGTCATGATATCCTGAATCACCCGAAGACCGATCGAAATCCCGAAACCCAGTCGCAGTTACTACCGGATAGCAGTTTCATTCCAATATCGTCGAGATCTAAAACAGAATGTTGCTTAAAGCAGAGCCAAGTCCATCCCGGCTCAAAAGATTGTCAAGCAAAGATTGTGCAAATTCCCTCCATTTATTCGACATCGTATGTGAGCATATTTCATTTCTCCTCCGTAAACACCTACCGTGAATGTCCCACTGGGGCTTCGCATCTGTGTCTCCCATCGACACTCCAAGAGGACACGTTCTTTCGATTCTCAAAAATTCTCAAAGGTCCTCACATCCCCGAACTTCATCGTTCATTCTTTTCATTCGGGATAAACCCGAACTACGGCGACCTGAGCTCCTCCCAAAGAGGGGAACGTAGGCAACCATAGCTGGTTCGGTCGAAATCGCAAACAAATCTCAGAAAATCCGGTCTCCTCAAGGACCATGCCCATACACTGTCTATCCTTCCGAATTCAATCTCGATATCAGTGGGTTTTCTCCTCAGGATTGGTTAAAATATTTGTCCATATCAGCGTTGGCGGTTGAATAACCCGAACATCAATAAAGGGTTTTAAGCAGCTTTGTGATCATCACGAATAAAACAAGTTTTCAAGTGTCTCGGAAAGTCTTCCTCTCCACGTTATTAGGGATATAGAGCTAAACACTGTATTTCTGTCAAGCAGGGGCTTCCATACACTCCCCACACCTTGTAACGCTTATACTCTCCCAAAAGAGTCAAACCCATAAGCAAGAATGTCATACAGAAAATCAGGTCTCATTCTCACCTTCGAAAAGTGTGTCCCTGCATGTAAAAGCTCTTGAGTCTTGTCCGCCGCCTGACTGACTAAAACCTGAAGAGCAATCTCACCCTGGGGCCACAAAAGACTGTGTGGCAGACTGGGGCTTGGTCAGAAGTTGATATGTGCAGTTCCCGGGGCTGTTCCTATGATATCAAGCAGTTGAGAATGGATTTTGTTACAAGAGGCCTACTTGATGAAGCTACTGAATTCCATATCTTGGACAAGAGAATGAGGCTTAGAGACAGTAAAGAGGTCCCTTTCTGAAAGCCTGTCAACCTGACTTATCATGTCACGCGACAGAATGTACCCTGGCTGCTTTGAGTCGTGCGACATGTTAAGTCCAACACCAGACATCAGTGAACTGCAATCAGATCAGTACCAGGGCACGCCCCGACTTGTTCCAAACTGCAAGACAACAAAAGCACCCTGCAAGCATCATGGGAGAGGGAATTTCATTCAAAATATCATACACATTCACCACCTATATACACACAAACCAAAGCACACAAATCATCCATACTCATGCAATAACCATCCAAAAGCCATTCATCCCCATTCTTCCAAAAAAAATGGACTCACGCAAACAACTAATAACTAATAATGTACTAGGTGCAATGTAAATAAAGAAAAAGAAAAGAGTGTTTTTGTCTGTTCTTCTTGCCAGAGCAAGGTACAATAATCAAAAGGGCCACATGTCAATCCAAGGAATTACTCCGAGCCATTATCTCCAGAACTGTAAGAACCACCCTCCTCATCGTCAGAGCTATCATCATGGCCATCAGCGTCCTCGCTGCTCTCTCTATCTGCATCTCCCTCCTCATGATCCGAGTCAGCAACAGGAGCGTGATAAACAATGGGATCATCCCGGAAGAGCTCATGCATAACAGGAATGGTAGAAGTCTCAAGCTCATGAGGATCTCAGGAGGAATCGCTATCAGAACTGGAAGGGATAGGAGGACGATGACGAGTAGTTTTGGTCCTGGGCAAATGCGTATCCCCAGCAGAGTCGCCACTGAATGTGCGCTCGCCCGAAAATTTGTTTTTCGTGAAAATGAAGGAGTCGCCATGCCATTTTATGAGGAAACATTGAAAACCTTTTTTGACAGAGAAAATGCGGGTTCGGGGGTCAGGTTACGTGTTGGGAAGAACCGAGAGTTCACCCAACACGCCTCGTCCATGGACGAGTCTTTCAATTAAACATCCAAGCAAATCCAAAAGTGTGTGCAAGTGTTGATAATGAACAAATGGAGTAATCATGCATTTTATTTAATATGAGAACGAGATTTACAACTCGTGCGCCCATTATTTAGGGAGGCCACATCCCTGCTACAACAATCTAAAACAGATTACAACTGAATGAGGTTTCTATAAATGGGTCACGATATGTCGCATGACATATGGTTCCAGTGACCACATGCGTCGCGTGACACAGGATCACCTCGGAACAATATGTCGCGTGACATACATAGGCCATCTGCAGAAACCTTCACAATGAACACCAGAATCAACAATAACTAATCCAGATCCAATTGATTAATCAAATTATGTACGAAATATAGAAATAACAACAAATCGACCCCGGGAGTGTGGATATGGGTAGATCCACACCCCCTTTGGGGTTGAACACCAATTCAAGCAAATATCCAACAAGAGCAATTTAATTACACAGATCAAAATGACTTAAACAGAGAGAGATTGCGATTGGGATTCAATAATCCGCATATCTAGGTCCGATTATTGAATCCTAACAAAAGTAAATGAGAGAATTATGAAGAATTAAGTAAGAGGGAGAGAGAGAGAGTTTAGATTTCGTTACCCTTGATGCTTCCCCGAATCCTGTATCAAGTTAGATACAAGACCCTTCAATAGGTTATTTCTGGCCTTGAAATCCTGAGAGAGTTGATTCAAGAGGATTCAAGTGAGTTGGTTGGAGAAATGGGTTTAGATGGGAGAGAATTGGGTAGGTTGAAGGTATGAGAGAGAGAGAGGTGTGTTTGGGAGGCTTTGTTAAGATGCAATTTGCGCAGAGTAACAGTAGGATGAAGTTGGGATCCATTTATGAGAGGGGGAGGGTCTTATTTATAGGCTGCAGTTAGTGGCCTCAAGGTGTGGCACGACCTTACGTATCCACTTTCCATGCCTCGACTTGTCGCGTGACACAAGGTGGCCATAACCGTTTTTGGCGCTAAAACCAGTTTCTGGAACATTCCGGGAAAATACCCAAAAAGTCCAACAGGTTTTATTCCCAAGAGGTCCCTTTGCATGAGTAAGGTACCAAAAGCTACTTCCTTCACGGGAAACTTATGAAATATTTCCGGAAGTCTCGGGATTGGTCGGGAATTTACCAAAACGCCCCTTAATGCAATTTTATTACATTAAAATGCATCTAAAAGGTTGCGAATTGGATTGGCGTACTTACAAATACCTACCAATCCAGCATTGAGATGGCACCATATGAGGCATTGTATAGGAGGAAATGTAGGTCCCCAATGTGTTGGGATGAGGTTGGTGAGGCTAGACTTTGGGGTCCAGACTTGGTTAGAGACTCCACTAAGAAGATCAAAGTGATCCGTGACAGATTGAGGACAGCCCAGAGTCGCCAGAAGAGCTATGCCGACACTAGAAGAAGGGAGTTATCCTTTCAGGTTGGTGATTGGGTATTCTTGAAGATATCACCAAGAACGGGGATCAAATGGTTTGGTAACAAAGGGAAATTGGCTCCTAGATTTGTTGGTCCATTTGATGTGTTAGAGAAGGTAGGTGAGTTAGCCTATCGATTGGCTCTACCTCCATCTCTTTCTTCTCTCCATGATGTGTTCCATGTGTCCATGTTGAGGAAGTACTGTTATGATTCCTATCATGTTCTGAGTTCTCCTCCTGAGGATGTCCAGGCGGATATGAATTATGTGGAGGTACCATTACGGATTCTAGAGTGGCAGGTCCGGGAATTGCGTACCAAGAGTATTCCCGTGGTGAAAGTTCTTTGGAAGAATCACACCATTGAGGAAGCTACTTGGGAATTGGAATCTGAGATGAGACAGAAGTATCCTGATTTGTTTGAACATTCAGGTAAGTGAAGTCCAAATTCGGGATGAATTTTATTTAAGGGAGAGTGAGTGTTACGACCCTAAACCTAGGCACATTTTGGTCACGCGTGAAGCACATGGGGTTGGGTTTGCATTGCATCTCCTCTTGTGCTTATGTGATATGTGAAATGATTATGTGTTCATTTTGACATTTTGGATGAACTATGTGAATTTAGATGTAATTAAAGTGATTTTTATTATATAATGTCAAAATGAAAGAAATGGGAGTTTTGTGTAGTAAAATTTATATTACTTGAAATTTTGAATTGAAAGTGTTATAAAATGGTTGAGGAGCTTATGTGTAATTATAAGTTCAAGGTAGTTGTTTATTGATTTTCAATCTTGGAGGAGCTTGGTTGTAACTTTGTTCATATAAATCTCTTTTTAGCTTCTTCAAGAAGCCAAAATCATTCCATCACTCTTCTCCCTTTCTCTCCCAGCCAAGAAGAAAGCTTAAACCCTAGTTTAACTTCTAAAAATCCCAGAAATTCATCCTTTGAGTTGTGGTTGATTCCAACTTCGAATTATTGCTAAGGAAGGTGTTTAGAGCAAGAAGAGCCGATTAAATCTTCTTTTTATTTTGGTAAAATTTGGTAAGTTGTTATGATTAGTTCTATTAAATGTTCATAATATATATAATTATGAATGAGTTGTGTAAAGTTGGAATCAGTTCTTGGTGTTTGAAATGGAAAGAAAAGAGTTGGTTGAATACTTTGAGTTCTTGCCATGGGGTGAGAATTTGAAGGTGTTAAAGTTGTTATGGGTGTGTTATTTAGCTTGAAGGGAGTATATTATGGTCTATAACCTGTTCCTATATTGTTGTTAGATGCCTTGTAGTTGCTGGAATGAGAATTGGTATTGTTCTTATTGTTGCTGATGTGGTTCAGCACACATAGTGGTTTCTGGGCTTGGGCACGACTCGTGCCCTGAAGCACGAGTCGTGACCATGTCTCTTGAAGTCGTACGACATAAGGTGACCAGATGGTCACGAGTCGTGGAAATTGAATCAGTCGTGCCGGGGTTGGGAATGACTCGTTCCCAGCATCACGACTCGTGCCCATGACTGTGTTCTGGAGCTGACTTTGCAAGCTTTTTAACCTAGTTAAAGGGGTATGGAATTGTTCGTTCTTTAACTATACTTTTAGTACAACTTTAGTACTACAATGTGGAACTTGAAATCTTCCAAATGAATAATGGTAAAGGTGTTAAATATTGTCTTAAAAAGGGTTGAGGGGCAATTATGAAACTTGAACCAAAGTTTGTAAAACTTGGTATTTGAACTTGGAACCTTTAGAGAAGGTGTTTAATGTTATATTATGAATGCGTAGGGTTACTTATATGATATTGTATCCTCACGTGGTGACCTGTATAGGGTTATTTGTTCTTATAGTGCATAAAGTGTATAGTGCACTACTTCATTGGTTTGGACAGGAGTGGTAATTGTTGGGTTTTATGGGTCCATGCGCAGCGGAATTAAGCATCTAATAATACAAAACCAAAGAGCCCTATGATCCGTTCTATACAGTTAAATTGAATTCCTATGAGATAGAATTAACCAACCTTAATTGCTTTCCGTTCTTGAGCTATCAAACAATCAAACAATGTGATTTTGAATCATAAACTTCGAACTCTAGGCCTTGATCGTCGTACGAGCGAAGACCCTCTAGTACTATCCACACCTTTGAATGAACCAAGAACAATTCTTGATGACTTCTAGATCTTTTAAACTTTAGAGAGAATATTGAGAAACCTTTTGTTAACACATAATAATAAATAATGTCAACACATAAGTCTATCAACCATAGGCCTAGGGCATAGCACTAACAGTAATACCCTGTTACTGGATTACATATTGTGTAATGATTATGTAGGACTTATGTGATACCTTGTGCCATAGGTGTTTACATGTTTATAGTTGGGGGTGCGCATAGTGTTTCAATACGTGTTGCACTGTTTCATTTGTTGAGCATGAGTATGAATACCATGTCATTGAATTGTTAATGTTCAATAGTGTTGAAATATATGTGCACTATTGTGATTGGTTTAACATGAGTTGCAGTACCATGTTATATATATATATATATATATATATATATATATATATATATATATATGTGTGTATGTGTGTGTGTGTGTGTGTTGATGTCCCATGGGGTGGACTTAATTTCAAGTATCTGTTATGTGCTTGAATGTAGTTGTATCAGCTGAGATTCGGGGGTATAGGGAATACGATCACTTATGAGAAGATATTTCATAAGGTGATTGGATTTCCTTATACTTGTGACCGTTCACTCCCTTTTGTGGCCACGGAGAGAGGGTACAACTTCTGTGGATAGGCATGAACCGTTCACAAGATAGCGAGGTAGCTTATATGGATCTCTGTAAGGGGTCGTATAAGATGTGGATATGCACTAGCAGTTCACAAAATGAGAGGAGTATAACTCCCACCGTAGTACTACTTATGATTCAGATGGAAAAGGTAAAAGGAAAGGTAACGTAAAGTGTTTACTGTTTCCCAATGTGGTTATTGAGCAACCTATTTGGTGATGCATATTTGTTATTGAGCAACCTATTTGGTGTTGCATATTTGTTATTGAGCAACCTGTTTATGTGTTGCATATTGTATGGCATATTGCTGCATACATAATAGCTTGCTGAGATTTTGTCTCACCCCTTCTCCCTTTATTGTTTTAGATCCCCCTGAGACAGGAGGATCGGACCGGTGAGGCCGGGAAGGAGTTTGGACATCTTTTGGGTTGTCAGGGTATGTGTTGGTTTGGGGAGTTGGGTATGTTGTGTGGTTATTCTTTTGGGGAAAGGTTTTGTATATAAAAACTTTCATAAACATGTTTTCAGTCGTATGGTGTTGTAATTAAACTGGGATTTGGCTTGTTTTATGGTTGGCTAGTGTTAGCCTTTACAGTTGTAGTACTTGTAATTATACAGGTTATAACTGGTTTCTACAGGTTTATATATCGCCTCCGTGTGGAGAGGTTATTTTGAAATTGTTTTGAAAATGGGTTGTATACTTTTCAAGTTAAAGTAAAGAAAAGTTTTTTTGAAATGGTATTTTGGGACCCTCCATCCTGGGACACGAGTTTATAGGTTTCGGGAGTTGGGAGGAGCCCACACGTAGGCCTCCATGTTTCAGAAAATTTGTGAAGCAAAGACCTTGTTCACCATTCTCTGGTAGGTCGCTCCTGCATTCTTCAACCCAAACGATATCATGTTGTAGCAGTAAATACCCCCAGCAGCTTGAAAAGCCATCTTCACAACATCATCCTCGTGAGTCTTGATCTGATGATAACCTGAATAGGAATCGAGGAAGCTTAGAGTTGAGTGCCCAGCTATAGAGTCGACAAGCTTGTCAATACGAGGTAGGGGATAGCTATCTTTGGGGCAGGCCAAATTCAAGTTGGTGAAGTCGACACACATTCTCCATTTGCCATTAGATTTCTTCACCATAACCACGTTAGCTAGCCAGGTGGTATGTGTAACTTCCTTGATGAAACCTGCACTCAAAAGCTTTTGTACCTCAAGTTTTATTGCCTCCTCTTTGTCACGAGCGAAGCTTCTCAGTTTTTGTGCTTTGAACTTCATGGTCGGGTTAACCTCCAACCTGTGGACAGCGACCTCTTCCTTGATCCCCTTTATATCCTCTACTCGCCAAGCAAAGACATCGTTGCTCTCCTTAAGTAGCTCAACGATCTCTGTTCTTTCTTCATCTGACAACTGCTTTCCGATCTGAATTTTTTTGCTCGGGATAAGAAGGATTTGTCATTACTACTTCCAGCTCGTCTACAGCTTCCAGCTCGGGCCATCTCTAAACTGTAGGGTCTCAATAATGATCTCTCGAACCCTCTGTCTTTCCTCGGCCCCCAAGTGTGGAGCTTCTTCGACAATCATGTCATCTAGCTCAGCTGCGATCTCACTGGTGGTGGCCCCCGAGTTATTGTCGATCTGGAGGCATAGCTCGCCTATGAAAACTTGGTCGACCATAACTGCATCTGAATCAACCGTGGTGATTTCGAAGTGACGTGTCGACTTAGTTATGACCTCGTCATGTGAGCAATAGGTCGACTCTTCCACGCAGGTGATCGTAGATAATCGAGAAGTTGTGGTGACTGATTTTGACATCTTCAGGTACCCCTCAGCAGTTTCAATTTCCAATTACCTCTTCTTCCTCGTTCGAAGGACATGATCCAGATATTCTCGAGCTGTACTTCGTACACAGCCAACTCCAGCTAGCGTTGGGAACTTAACTCGTTGATGGGGGATTGAGGCCACCATTCCAAGTGCAACCTGACCAGGTATACCCAAAACAGCAGCATAATCACTATTCACAGCAATGACAATAAATTTTACCTTGGAGACGACCCTGTAAGGATGTTGGCCTATGTCGATGTCCAACTCGATCTGTCCCTTGGCATCGACCCTGTGGTTGGTGAAGCCTTCCAATCTACCATCATAGCATTTGAGCTGTTCTTTTGAGAGTCCCATCTCCTTGAACGTCTTGTAAAACAGAATATCCTTGCAGGCCCCTGTGTCAACTAAGAGTCTGCTCATCGTACACCCATCAATTAATCCTGGGATAACGAGAACTTGCTCTCTGGCCGCTGTATTAGTTGCCAGCTCGTCCGAATAAAAGCTGATCATCTCGTCTCTGATGTAGCTTCTAGAGGGCACGTGAGGATCCTTGTCGAGCTGGAATATCTTGTGTTTCCGGGCGGTATTGCTAGCTTGCTTAGTAATAACGCCCAAATTCAACCTAGGTTGCCTCGATTCTTGTTGTCCACCAGCAGCTCGGTCACCACCGCCTGGCTGAGGCCTTTTCACATAAATATCGAGTCTCCCACTGTCGACGAACTTTTGAATAATGTGTTTAAAACTCATACAATCTTCCATCGTGTGGCCCGTATCTTTGTGATAGTCGCAGTACTTGCTGTTATCCCTTCTGAACTTATTTGCTGGGTTCATAGGGGCAGGTGGGTCTAGTTCGACAGTGTTAAGGATCTCAGTTCGACTCACTGTCAAAGGAGTGAAAGCTTCAGGCACCTTCTTAGTCTCCCTAGTTCTGTTCTTACCATTCTTGTTATTACCTCCATTTTTGGCTGAGTCCTTCTTTTCAGTATCAGCGACCTCAGCCTTGGGGCTCTTCTTCTCTTTTCTTTCTTCAGCCAGGGCTACATTGTAGGCCTTCTCGAACAGTTCTTGTCGGGTAGTTACAGTTCGGACTGTCAACTCGTAGTCTAAATCTGCAGATGCTATTCCATTTCTGAAACAATTGATTACCTCCCTGTCCATAAGGTCCTCCTCAATCTTGTCGACCATCTCCTTGAATTTGGTATAATAGCTCATCGAGCTTTCGTTCTTTCCCTGTACCAAGTTATTCAAGTCGGTGACTGTCATCTTCTGAGCTCCAGCTGTCGAGAAGCGATCCAAAAATTTCTTCCTCATATAGTACCAAGTCGAGATGCAACCTGGTGCCAAGCCATTAAACCAAGTAAGAGCTGCTCCGGTGAGAGTTCTAGTGAGTGCCTTACACATCATGTCGTCCTCGTTGGAGACAAAGCACATAGTAGCCTCCAAGTGCTGTATATGGCTCTTGGCATTGGTTACACTTGAATATTTTTCCAGCACGGGAAATCTGAAACCTTGAGGAGGTCGATGGTCGAGCAACTCCTTGGACAAAGGACGAAGAGCAAAATCATTTCGTTTGCCCTTTCCAGCATCCTCTTTCTTATCAGCCTCCCATTGCTCAAACTTTTTCTTCCACTGCAGCCATTCCCTGGCATCTGGCCTGTCGTCCCTATCATGGGAAACGTCGTTGGATATCTGCCTTTCCTCACGGTGAGGTTCCCTCCTCGAGTTGGCTCTATGCCTATCACTCCTAGGGGGAGTTATCTCTCTGCTCCTCCTATCCCTGTGAGAGGGCGACCTCACTAAATTAACTGGCGACCTGCGCCTTTCCTCTCTAACCGGCGACCTGCGCCTATTTACTCTGACTGGCGACCTGCGCCTTTCATCTCTAACTGGTGACCTGCGCCCTTCTCCTCTGTGAGACTGCGACCTCTCAGTTTTGGCAGGCCTATTCCTCTCAGCTTCCCTTTGCTGCCTCAATTCCGACTCAGCCTCCTGCTCTCTGTTTGTGTTGAGATGACTTCTCAAGTCGTCAGGTGGAACTAGTTTGTGGGTGCGGATATGAGGTACAATTTGTCTCTCATCATTCTGTTGGGCACTTCCTCCTTGACTAACGCTTCTCTCAGACTGCCTGTTAGAAACCTGAGAGGGGGCTGCCCTTTCTGACCTTCTGTCGACCTGCTTCGTCTCTTACTCCATCGCTATTAGCTCTGCCAGTATTCTAGCTCGCTCCAAAGGCATCTCCTTTTTGCTAAGGGGATCGGTTGAGGGACCCGGTCTGTCACCTAGAGCCATTCGCCCTGCTTGGGGACACTTTGGAGGAGGTTGTACTCCTTGGTCGACCAGAGGTCGCTTCTCCCTCCTACCATCTGGCAAACCCCTGCCATCAGCGATACTATTAGAACGTGTCGCCCTTGCGTTAGGACGAGGCGGAGGAGGAAACAAGTTAACATTACGGTTTCCCGCATTTGCATTGGCACTAGTATTTCCCTTGTTGTGTTCTTCAGATGCTTCAGAAATGTGTCCGTCAGAAGTTACCATGATTGAGGGTTGTAAGTATTTTCGAGGTCAAGTATGCACGATTCCCGACAATGGAACTAAACTGATGCTGCAAGAATCGTGCTGATCAATCTCCGTCCACGTGGCAAGACTATTCACTTGGCTCCTTGACCTGAAACACAGAACCCATGACTAGCCGGAATGGTCTCCAGCGAAGACCCTTGGACGTGAGAGTAAGTATGGTGTATGAGAGCTCAAATATTATAATGAACAAGATGTATTCAAAATACAAATAGCAATTACCTTGGAACGGTTGATGTTGCCTTGTATTTATAGTTATGGATGAGAGTTGTATTTATGGTAGGATTGCATGAAATCCATTAATTTGAGGAACAGATTCGTATAAGAGATCTGATCCACGAATAACTCCTGATTTGTAGGGAGTTCGTTATGGAAAGACTTGTGTTCACGCCTGGACTCTGTAGGTCGTCACGTATTGTAACAGGTCGAGGTCGCCTGTTGGGTTTAGGTCGACCTGACTGATGGCTGAGATCGGGTCATTCCCGTATGGAGAATTGGATTGTTAAGTCGGACCAAGCTAGGTCGGGACCTCGTAGGTCGGACAATGAGCTTAGGTCGACTTGATCATATTGATGGGCCTTGGGCCTAGTGATAATGGGGTCTAGCCCACTGAGAACGTGGTGGCAATAATAGATAAGTGGTTGGGCTTTACTCGCTGGGCCTAACTCCTCACTTTTATTTTGTTCAGGAGTTTTTTTTTTTTAAGGGCAACTCCAACAATGGGTATCAAACTCAAAATTTGATACCCATATAGAAGTATTAGTATCTCCAACAATGAAAAATCATGGTAGCAAAATTTGGTATAATATTAGTAAAGGTAGCAAATATGCTACATTTACTAATACTACACCAAATTTTTCAAAACTCAATTACTTCTTCTCTTTCTTAATAAATGTTGAAATTAAAAAATAATAATCTCAAAATAAATGTTATTTTTGTAATATACATAAATATCCATAAATTAACAATAAATTAAATATAAAATAATTATTTTAATATTAATTTTAAATTTATTTGACTTTTTATATAATAATAAAATAATGATTATATTTTTTAATTAAAAAATAATTAATTAAAGCATAATCATAGTTTAAAATAATTGATAATGCTGAAAACATTAATAAACTTAACAAATATAAATATATACTTCGATACCATGAATTTGATACATATTGTTGGAGATGAAATTTTTTATACCATGAATAGTGATAAGTAGGGATCAAATTTTGAATTTGATCCCTATCTAGCTAATACCATTGTTGGAGTTGCCCTTAGGATTTAATATATAATCTTTCAAACTTATCAATTTTACCTTATAATTTAAGGAATATTTCATCTAAAAATATAATTCATATCTTAATAAGTAAACTCCCATTCTCATTTTACTAAGTTCACTCTCCCATGATTTTACTAACTCCACGATCTTTATCAATTTACTTTCTCTACAACCACCATCACCTTAGCCCCATTGTAAGTACGCCAATCCAATTCGCGATCCCTTTTTAGGTGCATTTTAAATGATAAAATTGCACTAAGGGGCATTTTGGTAAATTCCCGGTCCGTTCCGAGACTTCTGGGAACTTTTTATAAGTTTCCCGCGAAAGAAGTATATTTTAATATTTTTCCCGGACAAAAGGACCTAAAAGGAATTAACCAGTTTGGACCTTTTGGGTATTAACCCGGAATGTTCCAGAATCTGGTTTTGACGCCAAAATCGGTTATTGGCGTTCCCAGTCGTGCGACAACTTGAGGCATGGAAATCGGGATACGTTGGGTCGTGCGACCAACTAATCCAATTTCCATTCTACGTATAAATAACCAATTTGGCTTTCATTTGCAGGGGGGCTCTCACAATCTCACACACAGTAACACACACAACCTCACCCTTTCTCTCTCTTCGTAAACTCACAAATCTCACCGCTCTCTCTCTCTCTCTCTTCTCTCTCTATACGCATTACACAGACATCAATCCCTCCATTGCCGAGTTTCTTCACCTTCAACCCAATCTCCCTTCAACCGGCGACCTTCAATCCTCCCTAACCTCCTTCCTAAACACCTTCCTCCGATCCAATTTCCTCACACCCAAACCAAACCCAACAACAACCTCCATTACCGGCGACCTCGACCTAAACCAATTCCTCTCCCTAAATCGCCTCCTTCTCCACTGGCGGTCTTCCTTCACAAAACTGACTCCCCGGCGTCCCCTTGAATCCTCCTCACCGAGCTCTCCTTCTCTCCAATTCGAATCGCCAACACCCGTGCCCCTGTTACAACCACAACCGCAAGCACCCTCTCTCTCTCTCTCTCTGCGTAATTCCGGCCAAGCTCCTTCACCGTTCTCTCCCTCAACCTTCGTCTTCTTCCTCAATCCGCCGTTCCTCAACCAAGCCGATTGCCCTTCCCCTGCTTCCAATTCCATTTCGGAGCCCAAGCAACGCACGTACTGGAATCGTCAAGCTATTGAATCTGGGAATTGCGAAGTAATTTGGTCTGTGAGATCCGAATTCTGTCCCGAAGCTGAATAGAAGAATTCTATACCTAACGTGGTATAGAATTCGTGGACTACGAGGGTAACGACTTCCCTCACCTCTATCTCACATTTTACTATTATTTGTTTCATTGCAAATTATTCCCCGGACTTGATAATTACTCTATCTGTCCCCGATTATCAAGTCCCAACTGCCGATCTCTCTGTTTAATTGCTTTGCTTGGTATTGTTGATATTCATAATGTGATTGTGCGGGACTTGTTGTTTATTGGCCAAGGGAGTGTGGATCTCTCCATATACACGTCCCCTTGGTCAATCCATTGTGAATTCATTGGTTTCTGTGTTGGATTGGTATTGTGTTGGAATGTGAATTGTTTTATGTTGGACCTGTTATTCGAATTGTAAGGTCTCTGCAAAGTGCATCGTTGTGTAACACGACACAATTGAACTCTCAGGTCCTGTGTCACGCGACATAACGTGTCCTCTGCCCAAATTACGCCAGAAACTTCCTCTCTCTCTCTCATACCAATTCCTCTCCAATTCCATCATCTCTCATCTCTATTCAACCCAATTCCATCTCTCATCCACCATACACTTGAAGCCCCTTGATTCAGCTCTCAACCAGTGTTCAGATCTCCATTTCGAAGCTGAATTGAAGACTCCTACACCTAACTTGGTGTAAGAGTTGAGGACTACAAGGGTAACACTCTCCCCCTTCTCTCTCTCATCCATTTTGTTCTAATTACTCTCTCCCCTTCTCCACTTGATAATCAGGCCCCTTACGCACTCAGTTATCAAGGGACAACTGCAATCTCTCTGTTTAATAGCCTATACTTGAGTCCAATTGCTTGATATTGTTGTGATCTATTTGGATTTGCAATTTGGGCATCAAGGGAGTGTGGATCTCCCATATCCACACTCCTTTAATTTATTCGTGTTTAATTCGTATTGATTTCAATTGCTTATGATATAATTGTTGTGTTATTGTTGGATCTGCATCTCAGCTTGTGAGGTACCTGCAGATGGTAAACATATGTCACGCGACACATGTGGACATGAGGAGTCCTGTGTCACGCGACATGTTGTGACCATCTGTAGGGACCATATTTCAGTTATAGCCTGTTTTGTTCAATTATTCCAGAATGTAGTTTTGTATTCATGTTGTTTAGTTCCTAGATCTGGCTTCTGTTCATTTTATCTAGAGATTTGGTGATCTGTATGATTTGTGAGCCTCTGCAAGGTGAACATATGTCACGCGACATATCGGGACAAAGGAATCATATTTCACGCGACATATGTGACCCTTTGCAGAGGACCTTTTGTTCTTGTAATCTGTCTCTAGTTGATGTAAAGGGATGTGGCCTCCCGGACAATTGGTCTACAAGTTGTAATGATCTCTTTTATCAATAAAATGCATGTTTATCACACTTTGTTTCATTATCATTGTTTGCACATCTTTTGAATTATTTGGATGTCTTGATTAGAAAGACTCGTCTACGGACGAGGCGTGTTGGGTGAACTCTCGGTTCTTCCCAACACGTAACCTGACCCCCGAACCCATTTTCTCTTCCAAAAAGGTTTTCAATGTTTCCTCTTAAAACGGCGTGGCGACTCTCATTTTATTTTTTTCGGGCGAGCGCACATTTCAGTGGCGACTCTGCTGGGGACTATGCCTTTTGAAAACCTGTTTTTCAAAAAACTAAGTGGGTCATGCTTTCGTTCGTTTAGACATCCAATGTGTTCATTCTATATGCATCCTTGATAATCATGTGCAATACATGCATTTTAGGTGATCTTGCAATTTGTAGACCATTGTTTGTGGATTGTGCTTTATATGTTGTTGCCTTGCTGGTTGGTCTCATCCCTTGCCAACGAAAGGCAGGGACTAATCTCAATTTTGCAGGGGGTTTGATTCAGTGACTTGCTTAGTCGTGCGACGGCTACATGTCTTTTCTTTGTCTGTGTCACGTGACAAGTTTAGTCCTTTGGACGGAGTTACGGAGTTACAGTTTGAGGGCAGTCCCTTGAATCAATGAAGAGATCGCTCAGCTGACTGTTGTTCCCTTTCTTCCTTGAGAGTGGTGTGTGTGTTTTCCTTTTTATTAATAAATAAAATAGAAAAATAAAAATTTTGTTTTTTTTGAAATAAAAGAATATAGACATCCGCACACTACTTCACATAGTTCTAGAACCCTCCGGTGCGACGGACGGCATCGTGGACGGTGATAATATTCACCTACGTTTGAGCGCCTAATGTCAAACCTATCCCCCTAGCGCGTTTAGGTGGCACCACACTATAACCTTACCCGCGGTTGGTTTTTGACATGATGTTTTAACTACACCAAAATGGTTTGTTTTGAAATTTCCAAATAAGTTCTATTACCTCCCTCAAAACCCCGCACCTTGTGGGCATGTTGCCAATGCAACATGGTTTCACGTGAGGACATGTCATGGCGTGTCCTAAATAAGAGATCATGCCGCATTGTCACCATGCACCGACGAGAGGTCATGCCGGATTTTTTCTTGGAAATCCCCGAGAAATACCCGTTATGCTGCCCAAATTTCCCTAGAAATTGGGGCTACTCGTCCGTCTCACATCGTGTTAGGTTTTGGCTAGGTAACATTACTTATTATTAATTTCAAATACAAAACATTTAGTGTAATTTGAACGTTACGTCCCTAGGTTCCCCCAAGGTATAGTTAGCATAAATAAAGGATTAGCCTTTTCCAACCGTTCTTAGGATTTAAACCACCGATTTATACTTGAAGATAAGCATATTGTTTGCACGAGTCCTTCCTCTCCGTTCCCTCTCCTGTATTCACTCTTCTTTCCCTACCTAATAAACCCGTGTCTACCCTCTGTAGCAGTGACAAGTTGGAATCGTGTTACGGTGATACGTGGTTTTTTGGAATCCTTGCTTCGAAGCTTCTATCTGTTCTTCAAACCGAGATGTCCGGTGCAAAAGATACGCCATCCGCTCAGTCTGGAATTCTCCCTACTTCGGGCCAGCTAGAATTGAATGATCTGTCGGTAGCAGAGTTGCGAGCTGCTCTTGAAGCCGCAATGGTTCGCGAATGCAAGGCTCAGTTACTAGCCCAAGTTGCCAAAGCCCGAGAGGAGGAGACTCACGCTAGATTTGTGGAAGCAATGCGCATCCGGGGGATTACTATAATTCGCCACGAAGATGGATCATACGAGGAAATCATTAAAGCCATCAGTGTTGATGAGAATGGAGATGCAATGAAAGGGGTGTTTAAAGATGAACAAGATAAAATTCTTTCCCCGATACCTCATGAGATTCAAACTCAGGTCAAAGACGAACAACCGACCTTTGAAGCTTTCAGTTTTCCTAATCAACTGGAGTCGAAGAGTCAGTACCAACCAGATTCCCAAGGGCCATGCCATTATGTTACTCGGAAAGGATCACTGATACTACATCCTGATCAAGCTCCCCTGCAAGGAAGTGCTTCACAGCCACCACTGAGCTCATTTGGTTTCAGTTTGTCATCCCCGCATGATCATCAGTCAGGACCGACCTCCTATGTGACCGTGAATCAGATGTCCTTTATTCCAGCTGTAAACTCTACCCAGCAAGGGATGGCCATACCCGAGTCCCCTCCAAAGAAAGTTCGAATGGAAAAGAATAAAGCATTCTGGGGTAATATGGGAATGCCTATGAATTAATTTCTCAATGTTTTGGTGAGCGGAGGTCTGGTTCAGCCGCTAGCTAATTATATCCCTCTCCATCATACTGAGAACATAGATCCGAGCAAATATTGTCATTATCACCAATATCCAGGACATACCACCCATGCATGCTTTCAGTTAAGAATAATCATTCAAGGACTTATTGACGAGGGAAAGCTCGATTTAGGCTCCCAAGAGGAAAGCAATACTCAGAACCTCTGTCAGTTTCCCCAACGCATGAAGCGAGAATTTGATGACCTGGGAATAACAACTGAGGAAGCTTTTAATGGTTTGATGCGAAGAGGAATGATAAAGCCGCTCGATAATTACCATCACACCAAACCTAATCTGAATTTGGATCGCAGTAAGTACTGTTACTATCATCAGTACCCCGGCCATTCAACCAATGATTGTTCCGTTCTGAAAGTATTAATTCAAAGGATGGTTGATGAAGGTAGAATCGAAAAGGCTCCTCCCAAAGTGGCCAGTGATCCTCGTCAGCCACGGAAGTTTGATGATCTTGGCATGACTACGGAAGAAGCATTTAATGGTTTGTTTAAGGTCGGAATGATCAAGCCTCTTGAGAACTACAACCCTGTCAAGCCCAATCCAGATTTAGATCACAATAAGTATTGCCAATATCACCAGTATCCGGGTCATGACACCAATGATTGCACTCCCCTGAAAGTGCTCATTCAGAAGCTTGTCGATGAGGGTAAAGTTGAAAAGGCTCGCCCCAATGTTGTCCCCGATCTTCTTCAGTGATGTCAGCAGAAGCCCAGAGGCGGCGAAGTCAATCAGTCAGCGTCGTAGGTTCTAGAGTGTCTTTTATGTGGTCATGAGTCTATCAAGTCCATGTTATGAGTCTTTTTCATTGCAGTAATAAAAATCTTTGTTTATATTCTTGCTAGACTCGAGACATCACTTGCACACCTACTTTACACTCGATTGAAATGGTCTTATTCCAAATGATCACTTGTGCTGCTCACCGACTAAATGCTTTGAAATGACTAATGTTTAAATTGATCGGAGCGAGAAAATCGACTGATATCCCCATCTTGCGTCTCATGTGCTCACATATCTTTCATAATCTTGTTGCTCGGTGAGTTTGCATGGATCTTCCGCAAAATAAACTTAAGAGAGCAAATGAAGACTTGATCTCGTTCGAATCATCCGGTAGGAACTGCGGTTGAAACCTTCACCCTTAGGAAAAACCTTTACATTACCCTCACTAAACATGCATCCCTTCATTTCAAGATCGGCATATTTTGAAACCCGTTTAACCATCGTCAGAAGAAGAGATACTATCCTCGAGACTCCCGTAATGCAAAGAAGATCGACTGCCTCCATGTTCAAAGAATGGCAGAAAGCAATGATCCATCCTGGGGACTAGCTGAAGCTCTCTCTAAAAAAAAGAAGAAATAAAAAAAAGAAAAGAATAAAAAGGAAGAAAAGAAAAAGATCCTAGTCCCCAGCGATTCTCTCAGAAGCGAAGGTCAAAGGATCCAGTCATTACTCAAAAGGAGTCTCAGCGTGAATAAAGAGACAGCATGGATGTCCCCTCACCATTACCCTTGACCAACTCCAAGCCTTCCTCTCGATTTTAGAGGACAGTCCCATTACCATTACCCTTACCTTTGCCTTTAGCCGAAGCCAAGATTGACCTCTCATTCTTAGAGGCATTGAAGATGAAATCACAGATTTCCCTCACCTTAGAAATCCCAAACACCTACCCAAAAGCCAACCTCTCATCTTTAGAGGTTCAGTCAGCAAAAAGCCCAGCCGACCTCCCGTTTTAAGAGGTCATGATATCCTAAATCACCCAAGGGCCGATCGAAACCCCGAGACCCAGTCGCAGTTCCTACCGGATAGCAGTTTCATTCCAATATCATCGAGATCTAAAACAGATTGTTGCTTAAAGAGAAGCCAAGTCTGTCCCGGCTCAAAGGACCGTCCAACGAAGATTGTGCAAATTCCCTCCATTCATTCGATGTTTATGTGAGCATATTTCGTTTCTCCTCCGCAAACACCTGCCGTGGATGTCCCACTGGGGCTTCACATCTGTGTCTCTCATCGACACTCCAAGAGGACATGTTCTTTCAACTCCCAAAATCCTCGAAGGTCCTCACATCCCTGAACTCCAACGTTCATTCTTTTCATTCGGGATAAGCCCGAACTACGGCGACCTGAGCTCCTCCTAAGGAGGGGAACGTAGGCAACCATAACTGGTCCGGTCGAAATCACAAACAGATCTCAGAAAATCTGGTCTCCTCAAGGACCATGCCCATACACTGTCTATCCTTCCGAGTTTGATTCTCGATATCAGTGGGTTTTCTCCTCAGGATTAATTGGAATATTTGTTCATATCGGCTTTGGTGGTTGAATAACCCGAACATCAATAAAGGGTTTTAAGCAGCTTTGTGATCATCACGAATAAGACGAGTTTTCAAGTGTCTCGACAAGTCTTCTCTTTCTACATCATAGGAAGATAGAGCTAAACACTGTGTCGGTCAGCAGGGGCTTCCATACACCTCTCTACACCTTGTGACGCTTATACTCTCCCAAAAGAGTCAAACCAAAACCGAGAGTGTCATACACAGATTCAGGATCTAATCCCACTTTCAAAAGATGCGCCCCTGCACACATACATTTCTGAGTCTTGTCCAGTGACTGATTGACTGCGATTTGAAATGATGAGTTGCCTCCTTGGCCGCAAGATGACTCTGCCTGCGATGAAGCTGCATGGAATTGCCTCAAGCTGGGGCTTTGGTTAAGGTATCCCTCCGGCTCTCCTTACCCGATTCCCTCCAAGATTGCTTTGCACTGTCAACTGGGGCTTCGTCGAGCCTGGATTGCTCTCTGCCCCCCTCTGCTGCTTGTTGTCTCAGACGCGCGATACACTTTGTCCTCACCAGCAATGGACCTGCTGCAACCACTACTCCCGAGAGCGTCCCCGACTTGCCTAAACTGCACCGTATCATCCGTCACTCATACATTTTCCCACCTCAAGGGAGAGGGTCCACCTCATTATAAACACTTTCGTCCTATACACGACCCCTCATAGCATAATGGCTACCTACATATCCGCTCATCAAGCCGTGCCAAACCCCTACTTCCCTATTCTCCCCAGCTGAGATAGACTTGTGCAACAAAAGATTAATAACGCATAAACAAGAGTCAAATAAAATGCAAAGTGTCTAGAGTGTTGTGTTTTCTCCCCCGCAGGGTACAATAATCAGGTGCTCGTAATGTGATCGTAAGGACTGCCTCTCGAATCGCAATCTTGGGCAAGGATTCCAAATCCTGCAGGTGGCAGACCCCGCCTCTATTATCTTCATAAGGCCCAGAACTACGACCGGCTTGATTCCCTTTCAAGGGATACGTAGGAATCCTTTCTCCAAAGGTCCAGCCATCCGATCTCACCAGCATCATCTGAAAGAGCTCCAGTTGCCTCAGCCCCCAAGCAGTGCTTGTCAAAGAAAGAAGAGCCCCAGCTGCCCTAGAAACCAGACAACAAGGCTCACCAGTCCCGATGACTCCAAAGCCTTTTCTGCATGATAAACCGGGATAAAGAGTCCGCATCTGTCAATCTCCCCAGCAAACGTCAACAAGTGGTAGCCTCATCCCCCAAACAATGCTTGTCAATGAAAAGAGCCCCAGCTGCCACAAGAATCCAAGCAATAATGCTCACCGGTCTCGACGACTTCAAAAGCCTATTGTGCAAAGACCTTCCCGTGAATGGCCACCCAGTGAGCATCGACAAGTGGCAGAAGCCACATCCACCCTCACAGTTACAATAGTAAACTGAACATCACCGAACCTAGAAGACTGGCCCTCAGCCAAAGCCTGAGACAAAGAAGCCGTACCTATGTCAGCCTCCCAAGCCGAGCACAACAAAAACAAGATCAACGGCCCCGAAGCAAGAAGAAAGAAGCCGACTCCCCAGAAATGCAGAGTCCACGGCCCCGAACTAAGAAGAAAGAAGCCGACTCCCCAGAAATGCAGAGTCCCCGGCTTACCGAACCAAGTGAGAAAGAAGCTATCTCCCCAGATAAAAGCAGAGTCCCCAGCTTACCAAGTGAAGCTCAGGACACAAAAGATAACCGACGAAAGGGAAAGAGAAAAGACCGTCCAACATTCAGCAAAACCAGTGAACTACCAAGCAAAAGGAAAGCAGTAGCGTGAACCCCTTGGCAGCTACACTTATCCCCAGTAGAACCAATGGTAGCATGAGACCCTCGACAGCTATCTCCCAACAGCAACGGTAGTCTAAGACCTTCCGGCAGCTACAGGTGAGCACAGCACATGTATGAAAGCATGTCTCAGTCAATTACTTTGCTAAAAGCATTAATCCCTTTTAGGTTGAGACGCCTTCAAATGATCTCGTTTAGGTCAAAAGACCTTAAAATAACCCCTTTTAGGTCAAGAGACCTTCAAATAATCCCCGTTAGGTCAAGAGACCTTCAAATAATCCCTTTTAGGTCAAGAGACCTTCAAATAATCCCTGTCAAGCTGTGATGCCTTCAAATAATCTCGTTTAGGTCAAAAGACCTTCAAATAATCCCTTTTAGGTCAAGAGACCTTCAAATAATCCTTGTCAGGTTGTGATGCCTTCAAATAATCTCGTTTAGGTCAAGAGACCTTCAAATAATCTCTTTTAGGTCAAGAGACCTTCAAATAATCCCTTTTAGGTCAAGAGACCTTCAAATGATCTCGTTTAGGTCAAGAGACCTTAAAATAACCCCTTTTAGGTCAAGAGACCTTAAAATAACCCCTTTTAGGTCAAGAGACCTTCAAATGATCCCTGTTAGGTCAAGAGACCTTCAAATAATCCCTTTCAGGTTGAGATGCCTTCAAATGATCTCGTTTAGGTCAAGAGACCTTAAAATAACCCCTTTTAGGTCAAGAGACCTTCAAATAGTTTTCCCCTATGTTCAGTCTCCCTCATTTAGTTTCTCTCAAACTACGACCGGCTTGATTCCCTTTTCAAGGGATACGTAGGAATCCTTTCTCAAAAGGTCCAGCCATCCGATTCCCCAGATCACCGTCCAGCCCTCCGCCTTATCCCCCTGCTGCTCATTGAGATTGGGCCTTATTTTATCGACAACCCCACTTTTTCCAAAAGTGACGTTTCCGAGGGGCTCTGTAAGTACGCCAATCCAATTCGCGATCCCTTTTTAGGTGCATTTTAAATGATAAAATTGCACTAAGGGGCGTTTTGGTAAATTCCCGGTCCGTTTCGAGACTTCCGGGAACTTTTTATAAGTTTCCGGCGAAGGAAGTATATTTTAATATTTTTCCCGGACAAAAGGACCTAAAAGGAATTAACCAGTTTGGACCTTTTGGGTATTAACCCGGAATGTTCCAGAATCTGGTTTTGGCGCCAGAATCGGTTATTGGCGTTCCCAGTCGTGCGACAGCTTGAGGCATGGAAATTGGATACGTTGGGTCGTGCGACCAACTAATCCAATTTCCATTCTACGTATAAATAACCAAGTTGGCTTTCATTTGCAGGGGGGCTCTCACAATCTCACACACAGTAACACACACAACCTCACCCTTTCTCTCTCTTCATAAACTCACAAATCTCACCTCTCTCTCTCTCTCTCTTCTCTCTCTATACGCATTACGCAGACATCAATCCCTCCATTGCCGAGTTTCTTCACCTTCAACCCAATCTCCCTTCAACCGGCGACCTTCAATCCTCCCTAACCTCCTTCCTAAACACCTTCCTCCGATCCAATTTCCTCACACCCAAACCAAACCCAACAACAACCTCCATTACCGACGACCTCGACCCAAACCAATTCCTCTCCCTAAATCGCCTCCTTCTCCACCGGCGGTCTTCCTTCACAAAACTGACTCCCCAGCGTCCCCTTGAATCCTCCTCACCGAGCTCTCCTTCTCTCCAATTCAAATCGCCTACACCCGTGCCCCTGTTACAACCACAACCGCAAGCACCCTCTCTCTCTCTCTCTGCGTAATTCTGGCCAAGCTCCTTCACCGTTCTCTCCCTCAACCTTCGTCTTCTTCCTCAATCCGCCGTTCCTCAACCAAGCCGATTGCCCTTCCCCTGCTTCCAATTCCATTCCGGAGCCCAAGCAACACACGTACTGGAATCGTCAAGCTATTGAATCTGGGAATTGCGAAGTAATTTGGTCTGTGAGATCCGAATTCTGTCCCGAAGCTGAATAGAAGAATTCCATACCTAACGTGGTATAGAATTCATGGACTACGAGGGTAACGACTTCCCTCACCTCTATCTCGCATTTTACTATTATTTGTTTCATTGCAAATTATTCCCCGGACTTGATAATTACTATATCCGTCCCCGATTATCAAGTCCCAACTGCTGATCTCTCTGTTTAATTGCTTTGCTTGGTATTGTTGATATTCATAATGTGATTGTGCGGGACTTGTTGTTTATTGGCCAAGGGAGTGTGGATCTCTCCATATCCACGTCCCCTTGGTCAATCCATTGTGAATTCATTGGTTTCTGTGTTGGATTGGTATTGTGTTGGGATCTGAATTGTTTTATGTTGGACCTGTTATTCGAATTGTAAGGTCTCTGCAAAGTGCATCGTTGTGTCACGCGACACAATTGAACTCTCAGGTCCTGTGTCACGCGACATAACGTGTCCTCTGCAGAAACTACTTTCAGTTGTAAATCCTGTTCTGTTTATCCTCGATGTAAAGTGGGATGTGGCCTCCCAGAGTCAATGGCTCACAAATTGTATTTCTCCTGTTTGAGTAATAAAACAAAGCATTGGTTTGCATTTTAATACATATCTTCTCATACACACTTTTCACACACATTTGGATGATTTGAATGTTGAACATTGAAAGACTCGTCTACGGACGAGGCGTGTTGGGTGAATTCTCGGTTCTTCCCAACACGTAACTTGACCCCCGAATCCATTTTCTCTCTCGAAAGGTTTTCAATGTTTCCTCTAAAAACGGCGTGGCGACTCCTATATTTTTTCGGCGAGCGCACATTCACCCATCTTCTCTGGTCAACAACTCCGGCAACCATCAACTCCGACGACCAACTCCATCTACTTTTTAGTTTTTTTTAATTCCAGCGACATCTTGGGCGACCAAATGCTGAGAACTTAACTTATCAATAAATTCTCATTTGTTAGCTAAACTACTAAAAACACGATCAACTCTGGCGACCACCAATTCCGACGACCAAACAACTGAGAACTTATTAGTACATTCTTAGTTGTCAACTAAACTACTAAAAATATGATCAACCTCGACGACCAAACAACTGAGAACTTATCAGTAAATTCTCAGTTGTCAATTAAATTACTAAAAACACGATCAACTCCGGCAACCACAAACTCCGGCGACCAAACAACTGAGAACTTAACTTATCAGTAGTTTCTCAGTTGTCAACTAAACTAATAAAAACATGATCAAATCCGAATACCACCAACTTCGGCGATCAAACAACTGAGAACTTAACTTCTCAGTAAGTTCTCAGTTGTCAACTAAACTACTAACAAAACGATCAACTCCGACGACCACCAATTTCGGCCATAGGCTTATCTTGTGGATATCACTTCTAAATTTTACTCACTTAGTCCACTCGTAATTCACTACTAGAAAACTGGTCATCAGCGACGGAGATTTATGTCGCTAAAATACGATTTCTGTCGCTGCTCACCAACGGACCAAAGACTTCCGTCGCTGATGTCCGTTGCTGGCAAATTCCGTCGCTGTATAGTAACGAACATTCTGTTGCTAAATGTTTGTCGCTAAGAAGCTACGGAATGACTACCGTCTCTGTTCACCAACGAACAAAAACTTTCGTAACTTAACAACGACAGAATGTTTCGTCGCTGATGTCCGTTGCTGACAACTCCCGTCGCTATATAGTAACGAATATTCCGTCGCTGATGCCAATTTAATAATATTTATCTTTTAACTAATAATTTTCACTGCGACGGGTATTCCGTCGCTGATATCAAAAATACAATTTAAAATATTTTTATTTAAAACCGTACCAAGTACAAAGATAAAAAACAAACAAACAAGTGAATTAGAACAAGTCATAAAATATGAAGACGGTTCAGTAGTCTTAAAATTCAAAAGGTCACAATCTTTAAACAGAAATAAAAACCTTAATTTTAATATATCATCTAGAAGATCCACCTCAGGAAGATATGAATTCCAACAAGGAAATAATTCACAAAATAAACAACCAATTTTTGAATCAGAAATTGAAAAGGAAAACTAATACGAAACAGATGATATTGGCATAAAAAGAAATGGAAACTTTGCCCATCCGTATGAAGATACTGAATTTACGGTAAACATGATAAAAAATGAATTTAAGCTAGATAAAAAAGTTTTAAGAAAAGATTTTCAAAATGAGGAAAACAAAGAAAATAGAGAATTATTTTTTCAAACATATGACGAAAAAGAACAGAAAATAATTAAAGAAACATATTATGAATTCTGCAAAATACAAGAAATGCATGTACCATTTTTTGAATTCTTAAATGACGAATATTTATATAAAATAACCCCAATAACCCAAAAAATTAGAAAATGGTATAAAGTAACTCCAGATCTATTACCAAGTCATGAATATTATGAAGGAGAAAGACTCCCCTTAGAATCAGCTTACTTTTGTAAAAATGGAATAAACCATGGAATTTTACCAATAGTTCACCCTAACCAAATAGAGGAAAAGATAACCAAAGACTTACATTTGCAAAATAACTGGACAAATTTATCAATACATACAATTGGACAGCAATTGGATAGAGTAGAAGACAAAATAGACAATGTCACGAATGGAATAGCCATGGTGAAAGGAGAAGTAGAAAACTTCAGCTTAACGGACTTTCCCACACCTATTAATAAACAACCAGAGACAGGAATAATATCTAAAAGATACACGGAATACGCAGAATTATACAATAAAACACCATCAAATATAAAAGAACCAGAACCAATAACATACAATAAACAGATACCACCTTCTAAGAACCCGTTTAAAATGTCAGGTGTTAGACTAACCTTACACAATCCCTTAAATTACTTAATGGAAAATGTAAAAGCCTACATACAAATAAAAGAAGAAACAAGTACAAGTAGAGACAAAAACATTAGTGTCCTAACAGAATACAACGAAGAATCCTCATCCGAATCAGAATCTATCTCTACTTCTGAGGACAATGAATTAGACAATACAAACAAAGAATTAATGCCAATACAAGCCATAATGAACCTTCCTAATTATAAAAAAGAAGCAGAAGATTTACAAATAATAGGAAACCAAAAAAAGTCTTACAATGCAAAAAACATATATGAATGGAATATAGATGGATTAAGTGAAATGGAAATCATTAATAAAACAAAATAAATGATAATTGTAGGCAATATTTACAAAACAACAAATATTACAGAAAGACAAGCTGTAGAAAACATAATCCTAGGATTCACCGGACAATTACGAACTTGGTGGGATAAACTCCTAGGAAGAGAAATAAAAGATGATATTTTATCTGCTGTAAGATTGAATGACCAAGAACAACCCTTAGTAGATGAAAACGGAAGACCTGCACCAGCACAATTAATAACCCTAATATTCAATATCACAACTCATTTCATAGGAGACATAGATTTATATACGGAAAGGAACTCGGAAATATTACAAAATCTAAAATGCAGGAAATTAGAACAATTCAAATGGTATAAAGAGAATTTCTTAAATAGAGTTTTTAATTTAGCAGACCCAAATAATATTTACTGGAAAGAAAAATTTATTACTGGATTTTCTGGATTGTTTTCAGAAAAAGTAAAAGATACAATAGAACAAAAATTTAGACGAATTTCTTATAATGAATTAACCTATGGAGACCTAATTACTTGCGTAAACATTACTGGCTTAAGACTTTGCCGGGACCAAAGATTAAGTAATAAATTAAAGAAAGAAAGCGCGCAAACATGTAGAGAATTAGGACATTGGTGTGAACAATTTGGATTTGGTAGGATACAGCCACCCCATAAAAAGAAAAGTCACAATCCCTATCCTAAAAACAGCACTTATAGAAGAAAACATAGAAAAACAAATAAAAACTACACAAGAGAGCCCCCTGAATACTATAAAAAACCAAGCCATAAGAAGAAGTATAAAAACAAATATAACAACAAGAAATACAGAAGAAGTAACAAAAACTCGAATACCCACAATAAAGAAATAGACCAAATAATATTGAAATTACCCGGGATTTCACGCGGACGCGAAACGCGGTTGTCTTTCGCGGAGAGTTGGTGTCTGAGACCTCGCTTCATGGGAAGGAAAATGAGGAGTCGCCATGCGGTTTTGTATTTTGAGCCCAAACGTTGAGAAACGACTTTAGTGAAAATGGGGTCGTTTTTATTGGTAGCAAAAACTTAGGAAAAGGCTTTGAAAATAGGTGATCATTTTTATTGGTAGCAAAAACGAGTAAAAAGATTTTTGAGTACCAGAGATTGTTAGGTTCGGAGGTCACATTACGTTTCGGGAAGAGTATTACGAGATCACCCGAAATGCCTCGTATGACGAGTCTTTCTACTTTTCTCGAAAATCGTGTGTGTATGTGTGTGTTTTGAAATGGGGGCTTGAATGAAAAGCTTAATTTTGGTTTGAATGTCAAACGTTGATTAGGTGACTTTGTTTGAAAAGATGAGCGTTTGAATGACAAACGTCGTTTTTGAGACGGATTCACGGAAATAAGCGTTTGCGTGGCAAACGTCGATTTTGAGTTTGAAATGAGCGTTTGCGTGGCAAACGTCGATTTTGAGCTTTTTGAAAGAGAGTTCGAAGGACGAACTCCGGTTTTGAACCGGTTATTACATTGTTAACGATTTTTACGGGAAAAAGCATATTAAATGTTTTTGAATGTCAAAAGTCGGCTTTTAGTTTGAAAATGAGCGTTTGGATGCCAAACGTCATTTTGCGCGTTTTGAAAGAGAGTTCGAAGGACGAACTCCGGTTTTGAACCGGGCATTACATTGTTAACGATTTTTACGAGAAAAAGCGTATTAAATGACATGCAATCAACGAATCGGGTTGCGACTCGGACTTTGAAAAGTAAATACTATCACGATCCAAACGGGTCGGACTTGTAAATGACAGTATTTAAATGCGGTATCGACGGAATCGAACGATTCGGAGTTGTAAATGACGATCGACGAGCCAAACGACTCGGAATTGTAAATGACGATCGACGAGCCAAAACGGCTCGGAATTGTAAATGACGTTCAACGGATCAAACGGTCCGGAATTGTAAATATTAGAAAAGTAAATGACAATCGACGGATCGATCGATCTGGAATGGTAAATGACATAAAAAGTAAACGGAACGGGGTCGAAACGCCGTTTTAACCCGTGATTACTTCTCTTACGAGAAGAGAAGAGGATCGAGGGGCTAAAACGTATCGGACCCCGTTAGACGGAGGCGTCTATATTTCAAAGACGTTGTTCGAAGCAGTTGTAGCGGCTGGCACGTAAACCGAGACGAAACGAGAGATTAGAGAGAGGGAGTTATACCTATGGCTAGGGTCGACTCCTTTGGCTCGGGGGTGTATACGGCATACGAAAAGTAGTTTGGAACGGTGTTTCGGAGTGATGAGGGGCGTATTTGATCGAAATACGAAAGTTTCACGCGAATCGAGATGAAATGGGAGCTCGGGAAGGGGTGAAACTGGTTTGGGCCGTGGGGGTTGTGAAAATGGAGAGTAAAAATGTTGTGTTTTTGGCTTTGACAGCAACTTTAATTTATAGGTGAATTTTCAGTAGGAGTCCGGTCGGACTTAGACTGAAATCCAGGGGGTTTTGTGAAACTTTGGGGATTTGAGGGACTTGCTGGAAATTTCTAAAAGTCTGCAAAGGGAGTCCGGCTGGACTGAGACAGTATACCAGGGGTATTTTAGTCTTTTCACTTTGAATTTGATTGAAGGGTGACTAGAGGGAGGTGGCATGCGTGCCAAGTGTCCCTGTGAGTCACCAGCCATGTGGGAGTTCGTTCCCGGGTCCCGGTTTTGTCCGTTTTTAAAATAACAGTCTGGAAAATGTCCGAAACGCCCCCGAAAAGAGCCGAAAAGTGCGTTTTTTAGGGAAAGCCGTAATTTTACGTGCGATGACACGTGTCAAGTACGTTTCGACGTCGGGATGCATGGGGCAGTCCCGGGACGTCTCGTTGGCATGGCAACGGGGAGCTTAACGAGTTTCGGTTAACCTGGAGCGGGCCAGTTAACGCATATCGGTTAACTTTCTGACGGATTTTAACGATCCGGATTTGGGTACTTACAGTTAGCCCCTCAGCGACGTCTCCTCCAAAGGAGGTGGGGTCGTTGAAAAAGATAAGGATCCAAATCGGGATGCCTTACTTTGAAAGAGACCTGGGCGGTCAACTGGCTGGACCCTTAGCGAAAGGATTCCTACGTATCCCGAGTGGGAATCAAGGCGATCGTAGTTCGAAGGTGCAAGGAGCCGCGCGTGGGGACCTTGACCTGAGCGAGACTGTTGGGAGGCGTCTAAACCTGAATGAGACCATTGCGAGGTACCCGGACCTGAATGGAGACTATTGTGAGGTGTCTGAACTTGGGATTCCTGAAACCTTCGAGGGCGTGTGGCGCCTCAGACCAGAGTGGTTGAAACATACGAGGGCATGTGGCGCCTCAAACCGAAGTTACTGAATCATATGAGGGCATGTGGCGCCTCAAACCGGAGTTGATGGATCATACGAGGGCGTGTGGTGCCTCAAACTGGAGTTGCTGGATCATACGAGGGCGTGTGGCGCCTCAAACCGGAGTTACTAATACTGACGAGGGCGTGTGGCGCCTCAAACCGGAGTGGCTAGGATACATTTATCCTGGGACGAAGGCGTTCATGCCTTGAGTGCTTGGCTTACGATGACAGCCAGGTTTATCCTGCTGCGAATAGGGAGGAAATGATGGGAACAGTTGTGTTAAACTGGCGTTATTAACAACTCGGAAGGATCGACGTTTCTTCTTTAGAATCCTGCTTGGGATGAGCATTCGGGCTTACCTTGATGGCCGAAGAGGGATTGTTGTGCAGGCTTATCTTGATGGCCGCTGTAGTGGGACGATCGGGCTTACGACTGGCGGCCTGGGAGATGAACGTTGGTGAAAATCACTAGAAATTTTAACGTCGGGAGACGGAATTGTAACTGGAATGTCCGGAGACATGATCGAGCGTTTGAATGTCAAACGTCAACTGAGGATTGAATTTAATGTCAGGAGACGGGAAATGTAACTGGAATGTCCGGAGACATGGTTGAGCGTTTGAATGTCAAACGTCAATTGAGGATTGAATTTAACGTCTGGAGACGGACGCGAGCGTTTGAAAGTCAAACTTCAACTAGGAATTTAACGTCTGGAGACGAGCATTAGTGAAAACTAACAGTGAATTTAACGTCTGGAGACGAGCGTTAGTGAAAGCTAACTGGGAATTTAACGTCTGGAGACGAGCGTTAGTGAAAACTAACTTGGAATTTAACGTCTGGAGACGAGCGTTAGTGAAAACTGCGGGATTTAACGTGCGGATGAGCGTTAGTGAAAACTAACTGAGAATTTAACGTCTGGAGACGAGCGTTAGTGAAAACTAACTGAGAATTTATCCTCGGGGGATGGGGTGTTAGAAATGTCTAACTGGGGGGAAATTTTACACTTTTGGAGGCCAAAGGGGGTAAAATTGGAACTGCCCAAAGGTTGAGGGGCCAAAGTGGCAAGAAATCTTTCTGGTGCAACAAGAGTCCGACCGGACTTGGACTGAGTTTGACCAGATTCAAATCAGCTCCAAGTTCGACGCAAACCAAACCTTTTCCACCATCATTTCCGACGAGGAAGGAGAGAGAGGAGAGAAAATTTTCACCCCAAATTGTGAGATTTGCTCAGATTTGTGAAGGAAAATTGCTATGGAAGGTGATTGGGAACCAATGGCTCATCATGGAAGGACCGATGACGAAAGAACGCGGTTGGTTCGGACCATTTGAACCAATATTCATCCATTGAATCCTGCTGAGTTCTACCCGGCTAGGGACAAACACAACTCCAAAGGAGGGATCGAGAGACAAGTAAGCTTCCCTCAAATTCTATTAATTTTAAGAATGTGCATTCTTCAAATGTTAGAAATTTGACTAGGAATGAGTTAGAGATTTTGGTGCCCGGATTGGGGCTTTTGACTTTGCTATGAACCTTTGTCGAAATTGACTAGGATGTAGTTCAATTGACACTATGGGTAGATGACATAAAAATTTTGGTTGCAAAATTCCATGTCTAGATGCGTTTTCCAAAATTAAAGTAGCTTTAATTCGGGACGGAGTAAATTTTTCGAAATGTTCGAAAGGATTTGAAAGTTCCGGTTTCGACGGAGTTTTCGAAGTGCTTTGAAAGTTCCGGATTCGACGGAGTTTTCGAAGGGTTTTGAAAGTTCCGGATTCGACGGAGTTTTCGAAGGGTTTTGAAAGTTCCAGATTCGACGGAGTTTTCGAAATGCTTTGAAAGTTCCGGATTCGATGGAGTTTTCGAAGTGCTTTGAAAGTTCCGGATTCGACGGAGTTTTCAAAGTGCTTTGAAAGTTCCGGATTCGACGGAGTTTTCGAAAGGATGGAAATACTTTAGGAAATGAATGAGAACCGTATCTGCATTGCATCCCTTTGACATGCGTTCGTGCATTCTGTTGACGTTGCTTATGTGCTTAACGTATCCTTGCTTTGTTCACCTGTAGGGGCGAGGGACGGTCGATACCCACAACCAGAAGAGTCGGGGTGCCTTTGAGGCAGTGAGAGCATTGTGGGAGGTATTCCCGGACGATGCTCGAGAGGGAGAGAGGAGTCCACGACAGCTGGTACTTGACTTTGGATTGGCTGGGTTTATCACTGCGGTAGCTGCGATAGCTGCGATGTAGAGGGCCAGGTCCATGTACGTGGCTTTGAGCGAGTACTGGTGGGATACGAACCACACTTTTCATTTAAGATGGGGGGAGGCGACGGTGACTCCCACTGATTTTGCTGCTATCACCGGGTTTCCGACCTATGGCAACACGCTGGTGTGGGTGGATGGTTATACCCCGGGGTAGTTGTCTGATCTGCTGGGCTTTGATATTACCGATGCCAGGGGCTTAGGCATTCGGTACAGGCCGATGGAGAGGCATCAGGAGGCGGGTATCGCAGATTATTTGGCTTGGTTTTTGAGGATGACCGTGGAGCGCCTGGCTCGAGGGTTCATTTGGTTCGCGTTGTCAGCGACTTTGTTCCCGACTTCTGACACATCCTGTCACTTCCCTCTGCTCGGGTCACTGACAGACTTGGATGCCGTGAGGGGGTATGCATGGGGGGAGGTTGGACTGGCCGAACTCTACCATTCTCTGGATAGATTCCCACGGGGAGAGGAGAACTCCCTGAGTTGTTTCTCGCATGCTTTGGACGTAAGTTTACGTCTTTTTATCTTCCTTGTCTCATTTTTGTACTCGTATGTATCTGCTTTGTAGCTGACATAACTTTCCATTTGTTTGGCAGTGCAGTGCTATGAGGTGTTCGATCCGCGAGTGGGACATTAGGGAGGCGTATAGACCCCTGTTCCCTGCCATCTTTGGTTTTAGAGAAGAGGGCAAAGAAGGCGGTCTCGTCGAGGGTGGACACTCGGCTGACGTACGAGGAGGTGTCCCAGGCCCTGAACTGGGAGTTCTCTGAGAGGATCCAGCTGACCTGGTGGAGTCGGTTCCACGCTGTCGCGGTTCAGGTTGCTAGTGAGGTTACGCGGCGGCAGAAGCTCCTGGTGGGACTTCATTACGACGCTATGTATCTGGGGGAGAGAGTGACCCGTCAGCATGGCCCGGGGTCACTTCCGATGGTGCCGACGGATCCGCCTCTGCGCATGCAGCATCCTTTGTCGATGCCGATGGATGAGTTGGAGAGGTATAGACAGGGCGTGTTCTATACCGAGTACATCATAGCGGGGGCCGACTATGAGACTTTCTTGAGGATGAAGCTGAGGAGCCCACAGGTGCAGCACAGGGAGGGCGATGGCCCTGGATATCCCCGAGATCTCCCACTCCCACACGCTAGGCTGGCGTACGAGGGGCTGGATGGTTCGCGCAGGCGGCTGGTGATCCCGCTCCCCGATGAGCCGAGATCATGGTACAGGGTTGACCCCAACACTTCGGTGAGTGCCTTTTTTTTGTTTTCTGCATTTCATAGTAGCATTCTGCAAATGTTGCATCTGTACTTTCTGCTTGTCCTTTTGATGACTTTCCTGGTTCACAAGTGTCTGGTCGTACGTACAACGAGGCTATGAGACTGGTGGACGGGTGGGCTGCCTACGCTAGGAAGCTCGTGGCATTCATGAGGTGCAGTTCCCGGAGGAGCGTGGACGTTCGTGAGCCGAGGCCGCCTAGGCCGAGAGGTTCGCCTGCTCCCACAGCTGGTGGAGAGGACTTTGTACAGGGATTTGGCCAGTTCGCGGGCGGAACGGCTGGGTTTGGAGCTCATCCCTCTTCGCACTCGGGGCACGAGAGGGGAGAGTCCTCGAGTTCGCGGACGCCGAGGAGGCCTTTTGCATATTCTCGCCTGGAGGAATTCGGGGATTATCTGTTTGTGATGGATCCGGCAGCTGCGGAGCAGTGCGTCGAGTGCTCGGATGACGAGCAGGACTCGGAGTAGTCCTTTGTTTACTGCTTTCTCTTTTTTTATAGATAAAATGTATGTATCGTCTGGAATGATTTGATTTGAACTGTATTTGAAAAGGCGCCCGTGGGGCGGAACCTGTATTTCGCGCATCTATTCTGTGATCACCTTCTGTTATTTTCGGTGAATAAGGAAGCAGGTTAATCAAAAATAAATAATATGAAACATGCATAAAAAATTGAACGGGTCAAAATTTATGCCTATATGCACTGATAATTAATTAGTTGCATTGTTGCACGAGCCCGGGGCGGAAGGGATATTGACATTGGTTAAATAAAACTAGGGGCAGCACGCAGATTCACAAGGCATGAACAGGGTGTTGTTTGGAATTGCTTCCAATTTAGGAGCAGTTGGCTGCAGAGTTGACCATGTCAACTGTAAGGGGAGTCCGGCCGGACTGAGAGTGAATTTCCAGAGTCTTTTAAATTGCAGTTTCAGCTTTGTAATTTGTTAAGAACTGCACATTCACCTCTGATCAGTTAGCTGAATTCTCTCAAATTTCTAAGGCTTCTTTCATTTTATATCATGGCTCCCTTTCCTAAGCTATCGTCTCGGATGCAAGAGCGATACCTGGAAAATTTTCAGTCGTGGGTACGGAACCACACGAGGCAGAACAAAAGGTTTTTCGAAGGCTGTTACGGAATGAAATCTGTTTGGGCTTTGAAGGAGCTTATGCTAGATTGGGATCTTTTTAGAGCCGCGTCTCATTTCTGGGATGTACGGAGGAATGTGTACAGCTTCTCGTACAACGAAATCACTCCTACGTTTGAAGATTTTCGGGCCATTTTGGGAGGACCTGAGACTGGACAGCTAGTTCTTCCGTATGCTGGTGGCGTGGCCACTGTTGAGAAGCTAAAGTCGTTGCTTGGTATCTCGGCTGGAGAAGCATACGGGATGCTGATACTGAATACTGATTATGTTGACATTTCGGGACTACCCGATAGATTTGCCGGAGCTGAGGGGAGCATCTTTGCGTGGGATGCATTTGCTCCGTGCGCGATCGCTACTCTGTTCACGTTCACGTCCCTGGGTGTGTGCCATCACAGTGTACTGGACCTGGTGAGGCAGTGCCGGAGCGGGGCAGATATCGTGCCGTTGGTCTTGGGCGAGACGTTCCTGGGCATAGGTCGGATGGCGACCGGTAGCCAATACATGTGGGGAAGGAGTCCCGCTATGCTTACCATGTGGTTGAGGGAGAGGCTGAGATGATGCACGAGGTGCCAATGTCTTGTGACGCTTGGTCCTTCTCTCGACATCCTCTCGTGATAGGGGGCGATCAGCTGGAGTGGAGCTCGGGATGGCCGGACTCGCACGCATCATTTGCGATGGTGGGTTCCCAGTGGAAGTTACAGACTTGTCGGACCGCTCGGGAGGGTCACTTGGTTGTCGAGTGCGGGGCTGTCTCGCACGTCTTTCTACATTCCATCGTGGTTCTGCGACGATGCACGGAGCCGAGGTGCCATTGACGGGCTTGAGTCATGTTGCTACCTTTGAGGTGGGATCTCTGGCGATGGAAGATCCTTCGACGCTATTGCTTGCTCACACGGGGTGGCAATACACGTCCTTTCTGCCCGTGGTTCTCTTTCACCGGAGGAGAGGGGCACTGTTACGTCGTGCGGTATACGGGCGAGTACGAAGAGTGTATAGGGGAGACACGAGATGGCTATCTTGTGGAGACAGGATGAGTCAGTTGGAGTCGGCCACCTTGACGGCTCGACCTTGAGGAGGACCGGCGGGAGCTAACCACAGGAATCGTACTGGGAATGACATGGCCGACTATGAGGCCAATGCGGATCGGGGAGGCCAATCAAAGCACAACTTCGCTGATGGCTCGGGAAGCAAAAGCGGCTCGAGACGAGCTAGGGAAAAGGGCTGCATGAATGCTACGAGGCTTGACGGAGGCGTCGGGAAGGGTCCCTGATCCAGGTAGAAGGACTACCGGAATATTCCCTGTGAAGGTGAAGAACACTCGTCGAGGGAAAGGGAAGGGGAAGAAGGATGAAGGACCAAGTACGGGAAACTAGGTTGACCTTGCTGTCTAGAGTATCCACCCATTGTCATTGCAAACACATTAACCGATTAATGTTTTATGGTAGTTTTGCTAGCGTGTAGCGAGTCAAGAGTTGATCGTGCTTGAACTCATCAAAGATTGTTTTAACCGTAATGAATTTGTAGGTTAAATGAAAAGAGTTTTTCGAAACACAAGCAATTGATGCTTATTGTATTTTTTTGTTTTTTAGACCGAACCAATGATGGCTGCCTACGTTCCCCTTTTACAATTGGACTAAGGGCCTCAGGTCACCGTAGTTCGACACTTTTAGGTGAATTTGAGAAAAACGAAGACAAAAGAAGTTTGACCCTGTTTTTTACCTGGATCATTAGCGGGAATGTATCCAGTTGGGTATTACTCTTTTAGCACTTTAATTTTACTGAAGGTTGGTGTATAGGGAAGGAGAGTTGACTCGTACTCTTCCTCAAACGAAGTATCAGCGGAGCTTGCTTCCGTTCACGGGGTTAACGAAAGGGTTTCCGTCCAAGTCTGCTAACTTCATGGCTCCTCCGGAGAAGATTCTTTGTACCACGAACGGTCCTATCCAGGTAGGCTCCCACTTTCCGAGGGGATTGGTCTGCGTAGGAGGCTTTTCCTTTAGCACCAAGTCGCCTTCTCTGATGTCTCAGATCTTGACATTCTTGTCGAAAGCTCGGGCCTTTCTGCTCTGGTAGGATCGAGTGTGTTCCATGGTGAATGCGCGCTCGCCGAAAAAATATATATATAAATATTATATAAGGAGTCGCCACGCCGTTTTAAGAGGAAACATTGAAAACCTTTGTTTTAGAGAGAAAACATGAGTTCGGGGGACAGGTTACGTGTTGGGAAGAACCGAGAGTTCACCCAACACGCCTCGTCCATAGACGAGTCTTTCAATCAAACACATCCAAGTAAATCCAAAGTGTGTGCAAATATCAATAATAAACGAAATGTGATAAAATGCATCTTATTAATTATGAAACGAGAAATTACATATTGTGAGCCCATTATTTAGGGAGGCCACATCCCTGATACAAACAAACTAGAACAGATTACAAAGGAAAAGAGTCAATGCAGATGGGTCATGTGTGTCGCATGACACATCGTACCGATGACCACATGTGTCGCGTGACACGGGATCACTGGGACGAAGGTGTCGCGTGACACATATGAGCCTTCTGCGTAAACCTCACAATATGAACTCAAAAATTAATGTAAGCTATACAGATCTAATTAACAAGCCGAATTATGAACGAAAACATAAACAACATCAAATCGACCCGGGGAGTGTGGATATGGGTAGATCCACACCCCTTGGGGCTCAAACACCAAATTCAACCAAATCAATCAATATGAGCTCAATTACACAATCTATGCAAGTTAAACAGAGATTGCGATTGGGATTCGATGAATTCGAGATAGCTAGGATCCGATTACCGAATCCAAACAAAATAGAACTATAAAATTGCAAGGAATTAAATGAGAGAGAGAGAGAGAGAGGGTTAGGGAATTGTTACCCTTGTTGATTCCACAAATTCTATATCTAGTCGATATAGAATCCTTCAATTCTTCGTTGTAGATCTCACGGCTCGATCCAAGGGTTCCAATTGGTGTAGGTAGAGAATTGGGTTTGGATGAGAGGGATTAGTGGGTTGGAAGGTAGGAGAGAGAGAGGTTTTGTGCTTGGGACGCTCGTTACACCGCTATTTTGGCGTAGTAACAAGAGGCTAGAATTGGGATCCATTTTAATGAGGGGAGGGTCTTATTTATAGGCTGCGGTTAGTGCCTTAGTATGTCGCACGACCTTACACGTCCACTTTCCATGCCTCAAGCGTCGCGTGACACAAGGTGGCTCAACCGCTTGGCGCCAAAACCGGTTTTTGGAACATTCCGGGAAAATACCCAAAAGGTCCAATGGGTTTTATTCCCAAGGGGTCCTTTGGCATGAATGATGTACCAAAAGGTACTTTCTTCGCGGGAAACTCATGGAACGTTTCCGGAAGTCTCGGGATAGGCCGAGAATTTACCAAAACGCCCTTAATGCAGTTTTATTATATTAAAATGCATCGAAAAGGTTGCGAATTGGATTGGCGTACTTACAGGCCCCTCGTCAACGTCACTTTTGGAAAACGTGGGGTTGTCGATAAAATAAGACCCAATCTCAATGAGCGGTGGGGTTAAGGTGAAGGGCTAGAAGGGTGAGAAGGGGAAAATTATGGCCGGACCTTTCGAGAAAGGATTCCTACGTATCCCTTTAAGAAGGGAATCAAGCCAAATCGTAGTTCGGAATTACCAATACCGACTACAAGCAATAAAGGGAGTAGAGATGTGTCTTCATACCTTTCTTTGTGCTTACTGTGACTTCCGTTGTGCTCCGCTTGAGAGGCTTTTCTTGGGTTTGGCTCTGCTTGAGAGGCTTTTCTTCTTGGTGGACTCCGCTAGAGAGGCTTTTCCCTTTGGTTTGGCTCGCTTGAGAGGCTTTTCTTCTTTGTGTGCTCCGCCAGAGAGGCTTTTCTTCTTTGTGTGCTCCGCTAGAGGCTTTTCTTCTTTGTGTGCTCCGCTAGAGAGGCTTTTCTTGGTTTGGCTCTCGCTTGAGAGGCTTTTCCTGGTTTGGCTCACGCTAGAGAGGCTTTTCCTCTTTGTGTGCTCCGCTAGAGAGGCTCTTCTTCTTTGTGTGCTCCGCTAGAGAGGCTTTTCTGGGTTTGGCTCTGCTTGAGAGGCTTTTCTTGGTTTGGCTCTACTTGAGAGGCTTTTCTTGGTTTGGCTCTGCTTGAGAGGCTTTTCTTCTTTGTGTGCTCCGCTAGAGAGGCTTTTCTTCTTTGTGTGCTCCGCTAGAGAGGCTTTTCTTCTTT
Source organism: Adenophora triphylla var. japonica (assembly GCA_022495995.1). NCBI lineage: Eukaryota > Viridiplantae > Streptophyta > Magnoliopsida > Asterales > Campanulaceae > Adenophora > Adenophora triphylla. The sequence goes on from JAFEMH010005632.1 coordinate 48,521, forward strand.
GTGTGCTCCGCTAGAGAGGCTTTTCTTCTTTGTGTGCTCCGCTAGGGAGGCTTTTCTTCTTTGTGTGCTCCGCTAGAGAGGCTCTTCTGGGTTTGGCTCTGCTTGAGAGGCTTTTCTTGGGTTTGGCTCTGCTTGAGAGGCTTTTCTTGGGTTTGGCTCTGCTTGAGAGGCTTTTCTTGGTTTGGCTCTGCTTGAGAGGCTTTTCTTCTTTGTGTGCTCCGCTAGAGAGGCTTTTCTTCTTTGTGTGCTCCGCTAGAGAGGCTTTTTTGGGTTTGGCTCTGCTTGAGAGGCTTTTCTTGGGTTTGGCTCTGCTTGAGAGGCTTTTCTTGGTTTGGCTCTGCTTGAGAGGCTTTTTCCTGGGTTTCTGGTATTGTCGAGCTCTTCTTGGGGCTGTCACAGATACGCATGCTTTTTTTTGTTTTGTTCTTTCTTCTCCAGTTTGAAAATATTGTGAGAACTATGGTGTCTCGAACCAATTTTGAAAATAATGTGAGATCTATGGCGTCTCGGACCAATTTTAAAAATAACGCGATATGATGGCTTGACGCTTGAAAGAAATATGTGTTCATACCTGTGCTGTGCTCACCTGTAGCTGCCGGAGGGACTGGTGCTACCATTGATGTTGGTGATGGAGGGTTGTAGCTATCGGAGGGACTCATGTTATCATTGATTCTGCTGGGGATAGGTGTAGCTGCCGGAGGGACCTATGCTACCACTGCTGTTGACGGTTTCCGGGTGGCCATTCACGGGACGGGCTCTGACTGAAAATCTGCCCCTGGGAACGGGCTCTCATTGAAAATCTGCCACTGCTCTTGGTAATGATCTCGCCCCGGAACGAGCTCTTCAAAATCTGCCCACGGGTTCTTGCTGAAGATAATCTCGATGTGCGGAACATGCCTTAAAGTTGCTGAGGCTGGTGAGCATCATTGCTTGGAGTCTGGGGCAGCTGGGGCTCTTTTCCTTTGACAAGCACTGCTTGGGGGCTGAGGCAACTGGGGTTCTTTTCCGATGGTGCTGACGAGTTTGGGCCTTACGAAGATAATAAAGGCGGGGTCTCTGCCACCTGCGGTGGTTTGGAATCCCCGTCCAAGATTGTAATTCGAGGCGTCCCTCATGATCAAATCATGATCACTTGATTATCGTACCACTGGGGGAAAAACACAACACTACTAGGCACTTTGCATTTTATTCGACTTTTTGCTTATGCATTATTAATCTTTTTGTTGCACAAGTCCATCTCAGCTGGGGAGAATAGGGAAGTGAGGGTTTTGCACGGCTTGATGAGCAGATATGTAGGTAGCCATAATGCTATGAGGGATTGTGTATAGGACGAAAGTGTTTATGATGGGGTGGACCCTCTCCCGCGAGGTGGGAAAATAAAATGGCGCAGCTAGGCAAGTCAGGGACGCTCCCGGGAGTACTTGTTGCAGCAGGTCCATTGCTAGTGAGGACAAAGTATATTGCGCGTCTGAGACAGCAAGCAGCAGAGGGGGGCAGAGAGTCATCCGGCTTGGTGAAGCCTCAGTTGATAGTGCAAAGCAATCTGGAGGGAATCGGGTAAGGAGAGCCGGAGGGATACCTTAACCAAAGCCCCAGCTTGAGGATATTCCATGCAGCTTCATCGCAGGTAGAGTCATCTTGTAGCCACAGAGGCAATTCATCATTTCAAACCGCTTGATCCAATCGATTCATTTGGACAAGAATCGGAAATGTTTACGCGCAGGGGCACATCTTTCGAATGATGGGAAATGAATCCCGAATTCTGTGTATGACACTCTCGCTTTTAGGTTTGACTCTTTTGAGAGAGTATAAGCATCACAAGGTGTGGAAAGTGTATGGAAGCCCCTGCTGACCGAAACGGTGTTTAGCTCTATCTTCCTATGATGTAGAAATAGAAGACTTTTCGAGACACTTGAAAACCTGTCTTATTCGTGATGATCACAAAGCTGCTTAAAACCCTTTATTGATGTTCGGGTTAGTCAACCGCCAAAGCTGATATGAGCGAATATTTTATATCAATCCTGAGGAGAAAGCCCACTGATATCGAGATCAAATTCGGAAGGATGGAAGGTGTATGGGCATGGTCCTTGAGGAGACCAGATTTTCTGAGATTTGTCTGTGATTTTGACTGAACCAAATTATGGCCGCCTACGTTCCCCTCCGTAGGAGGAGCTCAAGTCGTCGTAGTTCGGGCTCATCTCGAATGAAAAGGATGAACGGTGAAGTTCGGGGATGTGAGGACCTTCGAGAATTTTTGAGAGTTGAAAGAACGTGTCCTCTTAGAGTGTCGATGGGAAACACGAGATGCGAAGCCCAGTGGGACATTCACGGCGAGATGTTTGCGGAGGAGAAATGAAGTATGCTCACATGCAACGTCAAATGAACGGACGGAATTTGCACAATCTTCAATTGATGGTCCTTTGAGCCAGGATGGACTTGGCTCTGCTTCAAGCAATAATCTATATTAGATCTCGACGATATTAGATCGAAACTGCTATCCAAAAGAGTAACCTGCGCCGGGTTTCGTGGATTTGGATCGGTCTTCGGGTGATTTGGGATATCATGACCTTTTAAGATGAGAGGTCGGCTAGGCTTTTCTTCTTGGCTGTACCTCTAAAGATGAGAGGTTGGCTCTTGGGTAGGTGTTTGGGATTTCTAAGGCGAGGGAATTCATGATTGCATCTTTGCTGCTTCTAAGAATGAGAGGTCGATCTTTTGGCTTTTGGTCAAGGTCGAAGGTAAGGGTAATGTCCTCTAAAATTGAGAGGACGGCTTGGGATTGGTTTGAGGTAGTGGTGAGGAAACATACATGCTGTCTCTTTATTCACTCTGAGACTCCTTTTGAGTAACGACCGAATCTTCTGACTTTCGCTTCTGAGAGGATCACTGGGGACCAGGCTCTCTTTCTTGTCTTTTTTTTTGTATCTTCTCTTTTTTGTATTTTTGTTTCTCTCTTTTTTTCCTTTCGAGAGGAGAATTTCAGCTAGTCCCCAGAATGGATCATTGCATTCTGCCATTCTTGAGCTTGGAGACGGTCGATCTTCTTTTGAATCACAGGAGCCTCAAGGATGGTCCCTCTTCTTCTGGGAATGGATAGACGGGTTTCAAAGCGTGCCGATCTTGAATTGAAGGGATATTGTTTAGTGAGGGCAAGGTAAAGGTTTTCCTAAGGGTGGAGGTTTCAACCGCAGTTCCCACCGGATGATCCAAACGAGATTGGGTCTTCGCTGCTTTGCTTAAGCTCATTTTGGGGAAAAACCCGTGCAAATTCCTCGAACAACGAGATAGAGAGGACGAAATGAAAATATATGAGCACAGAAAATGCAAACTGGGGGCTTGATCAGCCCCGGTTTAGAGAATGATATCAGCAGATTTTCTTGTTCCGATTAATTCAAATACTAGTCGTTTCGAAGCATTAGTCGGTGAGCAGCACAAATGATCATGTAAAATAAGACCATTTCAATTTAAGCAGAATGTAAGTGAACAAGTAATATCTCGAGTCTAGCAAGAATAGAAATAAAGACTTTCATTAATATAGTAAAAGATTCATATCATGGACTTGACAGACTCACGACCGCATAAGAGACACTCTAGGAACCTACGATGCCGATCGACCGATTTCTGCAGGGAAGATATCTTCTGACCTCCGTTGATATTACCGAGGAGTGCCGGTAATCACATTGGGGTGAGCTTTCTCAATTAGCCTTTATTAATAAGCCTTTGGATGAGCCGCTTTAAAGAGACGCGGTCGTTCGTGACATGCCCGGGATGCGATGGTAATAGCAATACTTGCTACGATCCAAATTAAGCGAGAGGTTTCTTGGGTTGATAATTCTCCGGTGGCTTTATCATTCCTTTACGCCTTAATCCGTTGAAAGCTTCTTCGGTCGACATCACCTAGATCATCGTATTCTCATTTCTTGCGAGGGGATACGGGCGGAGATCTCGGACATTGCCATTATCAGGAGAACCCAATTCAATCTTCCCTTCATCAATGAGCTCTTGGATGATTACCCTCAATTGTAAGCACCCATGGGTAACATGTCCTGAGTATTGGTGATAATCGCAATACTTGCTTGGGTCCAGACTTTCATCATGACGGAGAGGAGTATAATTCACCAACGGGTACACCAATCCTCCGCTTGTCAGCAATTTAAGAAAGCTTGGTTCATAGGCATTCCCACTTTTCCCCAATAAGCTCTCTTCCTTCTTTCTGGACCTTCTCGAGAAGGAGGCTCGAGATATTGTTGTCTCTTGCGGGGTAGAGTTCGGAGTTGGCATGAAAGACATCGATTAACGATCACGTACGGAGTTGATCCTGAAGGCTGCTCATGAGAGGGTGACAAGTTGAACCCGTACGCACTCATTGGTGATTGTGGGAAGCATTCTTGTGGGAGAGCTTGGTCGGGGTGGAGTTTCAGTGAACCGTTCTGATTGAAAAAATGGTACACCACACAGGAATACGGATTTGGTGCGGCTTTTCAAATCGGGTTGCTTATGGACATTGAAATTCTCGGGGTTTGATTGTTTATACTCGATGCTGAGTTTGAGCCATGCAGGATGTTGGAAAAAGAATTTCACCCACTTTGTCTCCATTCATCTCTTTCATTGCATTTCTATCCCCGCAATCAATACTCTTTGGTCTTGATAATCTCCTCATATGATCCATCTTCGTGACGAACTACCGTAATTCCCGGAGGCGCATTGCTTCAACAAATCTGGAATGAGTCTCTTCCTCTCGAGCTTTAGCAACACTGGGCAAGCAATTGGGCTTTGCATTCCCGAATCATGGCGGCTTCAAGGGCGGCTCGCAATTACATTATTGACAAATCATCCATATCCCACTGACTCGAAGCGAAGGGAATTCCAAACTGAGCGGGTGACACATATTTTGCACCAGACATCTTTGAGCAGTAGAATGAACCGGAACTTTGGAGGAAAACCTTGCAAATATTTGGAAATACGTCTTCGGTTAATCGCCCTTCTTGTAACGAGCACGCTCCCCTCAAACTTGTCTCTTCCCCTTGCTTGAAGGATTGGTTATAAGGTATCGAAGGGATAGTTTAAGGAACGGGAGAGGGAAGGAAAATGGGACAGGACTCGCATAAACACAAAATCATTTATGTTCAAGTATAAATCAGTATTTTAAATCCTAAATACAGTTGGGAAAGGATAAGGCTTTATTCATGCTAACTATGCCTCGGGGGAACCTAGTGACGCGACGTTCGAATTACATCGAATGTCTTGTTTTGAAACATATAATAGGTAATGATACCTAACCAAACCCTAACATCTTTATGGAAGACGAAGAGGTTCGTCCAAATTTCTAAGGAAATTTGGGCAAAGCCATAACAGGTCTTTTCGAAGAATTTCGAAGAAAAATCCGGCATGACCTCTCGTCGGTACATGTTGGCAATGCGGCATGATCTCTCGTTTAGAACACGCCACGAGAGTGACATGTTCCCACGTGAAATCATGTTTCATTTGGCAACATGCCCACAAGGTATGAGGTTTTGGTAGAAGGTATAAGAATCTATGATATTTTTCAAAAACAATTCATTTTTGTTGTAATGAAAACATCGTATCAAAAACCAACCGTGGGTAAGGTTTAGTGTGGTGCCACCTATAACGCACTAGGGGTTTAGGTTTGATTTCAGGCGCTCAAGCGTAGGCGAATTTTATGGCCGTCCGCGATGCCGTCAATCGCACCCGAGGGTTCTAAATCTAAGTGATGTAGTGTGCGGATGACTAATTCGTTTATTTGCAAAAAACAAGATTTTTTTTTTTTATTTTGTTTTGTTTTTTTTATTTGTTTTTTTTTAAGAAGAAAACACACACCCTCACACAAGGTAAACAGGGAACAATAACCAAATGAGTCACTCTTTGGTCCAAGGGACTGCCCTCAAACCAGTCTTCGATGATACATTCGGTGGCCACCTTTTGTCGCGTGACACAGGACAACCAGAGACAAAGGTGTCGCACGACTTGGGTGGTCACTGAACCAGCAGCTCCTCAAATCATCAAATCAGCCCCCTGCTTTACCATATCAAGAGCAACACAGAGATACCAATGCACAACAAATGACCACAAGCACAAAGGGCTCACAAGTTCCATAATCAACAAAATGTAGGTCGAGGAGTATCCAAAATAAAACAAAAACAAGATTAGTCCAAAACAAGGAACTAACCAACTATTAGACAACACTCTGGAGATTATTGTCTCATAAGTCATAACTAAGATATCCAGAAAACAAAGACCCACATCATTCTTTGCTGAGCACATGCTGTACTCTCTGGCCCCCACACCGTGCATGTCATCATCTACATCGTAAGCTTCAATGTTGACATCGTGAAGGGTTGTCTCCTCGCACTCATCATCAAGCTCCATATCTGTCATCTGCGATGAAGGCTTAGGAGCGGCACACCCTCTAGGGCCTTGCATTGTACGGAAGAAGGAAGAGGAAGTGGTTCTGGAGAAGGGAGAGAATTTAAATGGGCAAGAAATTACACGAGAATGGACGATGAAGCTCCTGAGTGAGCTTCGCGGCTCGACACTCTTCTTGGAGACATAGTCTTTGTACTGCACAGAAAGAGAGCACCCAGTTGTGCGAAGGGTGATGACATATTTGTTAGAGGTGTACGATTAAGTTGGTTTGAAAGTTTGAAAAGGATATTTAGCCCTAACAAATATGTCATCACCCTTTCGCTTGAACTTTGGGTGCTCTTTACATTTGTAGTACAAAGACTATGTCTCCGAGTAAGAGTGTCGGGAGCTTCGTCGGCTTCTCGTGTGGGAATGTAATTTTCTGTCCATTTTGCATACCCTTCTCACAACCACTTCCAAGACCTTCTTCTCCTGTACAATGCAAAGGCCCTAGAGGGTGTCTTTGCCTCCTAAGCCTTCATCACAGATGACGGATATGGAGCTTGATGAGTGCGAGGAGACAACCCTTCACGATGTCAACATTGAAGCTTACGATGTAGATGATGACATGCGCGGTGGTGGGGGCCAAAGAATGCGGAGTGTGCTCAGCGACAATGATGTGGGTCTTTGTTTTTGGATATCTTAGTTATTACTTATGAGACAATAATCTCAATGTTGTCTAATAGTTGGTTAGTTCCTTGTTTTGTATAAACCTAAACCTTAAACCACAAACCCTAACCCTAACCCCTAAACCTAAACCTGACTAAACCACACAACCTAAACCTAACCACAACCCCTAAACCCTAAACCTAAACCTAAACCTAAACCACTAAACCACTAAACCACTAAACCCTAAACCATAAACCACACAAACCTAAACCACTAAACCACAAACCACAAACCCCTGAGACCTACTAACCACAAGCCACAACCCTAACCTAAACCTAAACCATATAGGGTCTAGGATATAGGGTATAGGATATAGGGTATAGGATATAGGGTATAGGTATAGGAGTATAGGTATAAGTATAGGTGCCATAAAATATAGGGGTATAGGAGTGATATAAGTGATGTGGTATAGGGGTACTAGGGTATAGGGGTGGGTGTGCATGTAGGGTGTGGGTGTGGGTGTGGGTGTGGGTGTGGGTGTGGGTGTGGTATAGTGTATAGGGTGTAGGGTACTAAGTATAAGGAGTATAGGGTATAGGAGTATAGGAAATTTTCAAAATTCTCAATTATGGATCCTGAAAATATCAGGGTATAGGGTATAGGGGTATAGGGGTATAGGGTTATAGGATATAGGTGTGTATAGGGGTATATAGGGTATAGGGTATAGGGGTATAGGGTATAGGATATAGGGTATAGGTGTGGGTATCATGAGTATAGGTATAGGGTATAGAATTTGGTATAATTATGTGTATAGAATTATAGGAGTATAGGAGTAGGTAGGGTATAGAATTATGGTATAGGGTATAGGGTATAGTGTATAGTGTATAGGTGTGGAGTATAGGGTATAGGTGTGGGTATGGGTGGAGTATAGGAGTATAGGTGTAGATAGTGTATGAGGGTAGGTAGGTGGTATAGGAGTATAGGGTATAGACCTGAGTAGGTAGGGTATAAGGAGTATAGGAGTATAGGGTATAGGGTATAGGTGTACTTGCACAGGGTGAGTATAGGGTATAGGTACCAGAGGTATGTAGGGGTATAGGGTATATAGGGTATAGGGTATAGGGTATAGAATTTATAGGAGTATAGGGTATAGAACGTACATATAGGGTATAGGATACTTAGTGTGGGTATAGTGTATAGGGTATAGGGTATAGGTATAGGGTATAGGGTATAGGGTATACAAGGGTATAGGGTATAGGGTATAGGGGTATATGGGTATAGGTATAGGGTATAGGGTATAGGGGTATAGGGTATAGGGTATAGGGGTATAGGGTATAGAGGTATAGGAGTATAGAAATGTATAGGAGTATAGGGTATAGGGAATAGGGTATAGGAGTATAGTGTGGGTAGGGTATAGGGTATCAGAAAATGTATAAGGGTATAGGAGTATAGGTGTGGGTATAGGGTATAGGGTATAGGGTATATATAAGGAATTATAGGGTATAGGGTACTAGGGTATAGAGGTGTATAGGGTATAGGATGTATAGGAGTATAGGGGTATAGGGTATAGGGTATAGGGTATAGGATATAGGGTATAGGATATAGGGTATAGGGGTATAGGGTATAGATGTGAGTGCTGGGGTATAGGGTATAGTGGTATAGGTGTGGGACTATCAAGGGTATATGGGTATAGGTGGGTATAGGTGTCGGTATAGTGTAGGTAGGAGTATAGGGTATAGAAGGTGTATATTGTATAGGGTATAGGGTATAGGGAGTATAGGGTATAGTGTATAGGGTATAGGGTATGAGGTATAGGAGTATAGGTGTAGGGTATAGGAGTATCAGGGTATAGGGTATAGGGTATAGGGTATAATAGGGTATAGGGTATAGGTATAGGTATGGATATAGGGTATAGGGTACTTAGGAGTATGGGTGTAGGGTATAAGGTATAGGGTATAGGTATGGTATATGGGTATAGGGTATAGGGTATAGGGTATAGGGTATAGGTATAGGTATAGGGTATAGTGTATAAATTTATAGGAGTATGGGGTATAGATTGCCCTTAGGTATAGGTATAGGAGTATAGGATATAGGAGTATAGGGTATAGGGTATAGGTGTAGGGTATAGGGTATAGGGTATAGGGTATAGGGGTATAGGGTATACCGGGGTGTAGGGTATAGGTGTAGGATATAGGTGTAGGATATAGGTGTAGGGGTATACAGTGCTAGGGGTATCGGTATAGGGTATAGGGATATAGGTGTGGGTGTCAGTGTAGGGGTATAGGGTATAGGGATGTGGGTGTAGGGTATAGGGTATAGGTGTAGGGTATAGGAGTATGGTGTAGGGTGTGGGGTATAGGGTATGGTGTAGGTGGTGTGGGTGTGGGTGTAGTGTTGTAGGTATAAGTATAGGGGTATAGTATAGGTATGAGGGTATAGAAGTGTATAGATGTAGTGAGTATACAGGTGTAGGTATAGGTATAATGTATGGGTATAGGGTATAGGGGTATAGGGTATAGGGTATAGGGTAAAGGATATATGGCATAGGATATAAAATATAAAATTAATTAATATTTATGATTTATTTATTTCAAAAAATATCATGAATATTTATGATATTATGTATAGGAGTATAGGGTATAAATATAAATTGCTAATGATATAGGGTATTAGGGTAAAGGATAAAAATTTTTCAAAAATATATATTTATTGACTCATAGGGTTTATTTTTTTAAAAATAATTTAAAATAACTTTCATATTTTATAGGGTAAATCAAAAATAATGGCATTATAAAATTAAAATTAATTAATATTTATGATTTATTTATTTTTTCAAAAATATCATAAATATTTATGATTATTTATTTTTCAAAATATAAATAAATAATAATGATTTATTTATTAAATTAAAAATTTTTAATAAATAATATTTAATGACTCATATTTATTAAATTCAAAAATTTTTTCAAAACAATAATATTTATTAATAATAGCGGCGGAAATTTCCGTGTTGAATTTAAAATCGCGGCGGAAATTTAGTCGGGGTGAGAGTGCCTGTCATCGATCCGGGTGAGGCGTACGCATTATGGTTTAGCGTCGGATTTACGGCGACGGAATGTTCCCGCCGCTAGCTCTAACTATTATAGCGTCGAATTTAATTTCGCCGCTATAATTAATATTTAGCGGCGAATGTCAGAATCATTTAGTCTATATCTGATTTTATCATTCGAAATCAATTACTGTAACATTTCCTCTCTCTCTCTTCCTTTCTCTCTCTTCCCGCTATCTCTCTGTGACCCAGAGCCTAGAAGAAGAAGAAGCTCTGCATGACCGTCCAGTCCACCCTTCCCGCCGTCTGATCAGTCTCTCGAGCTCTCACGCGAAGTCGTCTCAGATCGTCGCCTCCTTCCTGAGTGTTTCTCTCTCTTCTCTGTACTCAATCGGGTATTTCGATTCCCCCTCTTAATAATCGATTTCTAGATCTTGTTCTCTCTCTTCGGTTATTTCATGGAGGTTTTGGGTTTTGTTTTTTACGGGTTGTTGATAAATTTACAGGTTTAGAATTTCCGATGTTTACCCATTTCAATTCGGAAGGTAATATCTTGTTGGAATACACTTTTTTTCTCTCTCTCTCTGTTATATTGAAAAATTGAGAAATTGAAACGATTTCAGAAAAAGATGGAGTTACAGTACAGAATCTTGATTTTGGATTTTGCGGTTGTGTAGTAGGCTAATGTGTTTTTTTGCTAGTGTTGGAAAATTGAATATGCTTAAAGACTAAAAATCTAAGTGAAATTTATGCAGTTGCTTTACTTGTTTCTTAAATTGAGTTAAGCACTCATGATTGTGTCTCTTGCAATTGTGTAATGATTGTGCATCAAAAGGAATAATGATAACGAGGCTAGGAAACAAAATCTTTGGAAATTTGCCACGAAAGTGATTCTACGTAGGGATTTAGCATATTAAAACTTGTAATCATGGGCATTTCTAATGTTAGGGAGTTCATTTGTTCCTTGTATTAACCAACAGTCCTTGTACCTTGATTTTTGTTTCATCTATTTATCTTCTGGTGGTTTTCGCTTGTAATTTGAATTAGAGCCTAGAGGAGCGACTTGGCATGACCATCAAAAATGTTTAGAAAATAGTTTCGGTGTTTGGTAAACTTTACTTAGAAAATTATGAAAATGAATACAAAAAAATGAAATTATTAAAATTGCTTGACTCAATAGTAAAATACTTCATTCGGCTCATAATAAATGTCGCATTGACTTGTCGGGGCTTTTAAAGTTATTGCTTTGCTTGTTTACACATTGCTTGTAAAATGATAAAATTTCACTTAGACTTTTCCTTTTCAACAAATTGCAACATTTAGTTTGAGACGGACAAAGAAAGAAAGTGTTATTTATTATGAGACGAAGGAGAAGTAAGTGGTAATATATAACCAATCCAACTTAAATTTATTTGTAATTTACCTCAAATAATTATTTTAACTTATTCAAGTCATTAAAATGAATCAAATTGAGTTACTTGTCATATTAATTAGGAATTTTATTTTCTATAAATTCAAATGCTTAATATTAGACCATGTATATGGTATTGAACAACAACTAGAAAGAGAATATAAGAGAGAAAATGCGTAATGGAAAAGCAGCAACAATCGGCCACACGATTGATGATACCTTTGTTTGACTTTCTTTTGAGCCAAGTAGGATATCCTATTTGTCAATTCCATTTAAAATGGATGGTCTTTGAGTTATGTTTAGCGAATATGTTAAGAATGTTGTTTTGCTTATTTCTTTCATCATATGACCAAAATTATCTTTTCATTAATGTTTATCCTAAGAGGATTAATTAATCTTGGACCTCTTTTGTGCAAACTATGAAAATATACTAGAGATTAGAACTTGTGTTGCATTTTCTTACCCTTGTAAACGTATGTGAATAAAATGGATGGAAGGTCCGAATGTACTTTAAGAGGAGGCACAATCTAGACAATGTAATCTTGTGTCCATAGAACGATTGCTAGAGTAGTGTGGAAGTGCCAGCTTTAAGATCAGCAGGCGAGACCACCTTGAATACGCTTTATATGTTATTACTAGTACATATGCCGTGCCCAAGGACACGGGTGTATATTTTTTGTTTTTTCATATCATTTTTTTAAATTTAAAAAAAAATATCAGATTAGCAATTAATTTAAGTAAACCCTCCTAAGCCCACTCTTGCTTGAACGAAGTCTTAGCCCAAATCAAACCATTTACGTTTTAGGGCAAAATGGGAAACAGGGCTTACAAATAGTGAGGGCAAAATAGGGAAAAACCCCTCACATTTGTTCATGAAATTTGTTCACGGAGAAGTTTAGTATACTATAGATTTCACACGAACACATAGTAAACATAAATCATGCAACTATATTATTAATGTCTTTGAAACATGAAAAAATTAGGAAGAATAATAACAATTTTGACTAACTTGACAAATATATTAAACTAATAAAACAAAATATATTAAACTAATAAAAGTAAGCACGAATGATCATGAGTTTAGGACTTTAGTATTATTTGCTTCAATTACAAACAAATAAGTAAGAAAGCTGTGGATGAAATAGTTTAGGAACATCTAGTTCTAGATCTCATTTTGGGGCGATTGACGGCATCGCGGACGGTGATTATGTCGCCTACGTTTGAGCGCGATATCAATCACGGTACCCTAGATGCACCTTATATGAAACAAATTAGGATACGGTTTACGTATCCTAGTTTGTTACATATTTAGTAATATTAACGAATAGAAGAAAACATATGTTAGTAATATTAACGAATAGAAGAAAACATATGCCACTATAAAGAAAACGATAAATAACCGTACTCATAATCAAATATGTAACATGTTATATTTAATAAAAATAAAAATAAAAATATACATATATGTATATATATAAATATCATTATTGTCTATTAAAATTGCTTGAATTGTCGATAGTTGAAATATTTCGGTTGCATTAATCCTATTGTTCTCTGAGTGTATACTAGACATATATGGTTGATTACACTGTCGATTATAATCGATAGTGTTTGATTGACCTAGTCTACGTCGTGCACTTGGAGACCATGGGGTTATCTTTGTCAAAATTTCTTGATTTTCGATTATAAAGCAAGTAGACAAAGTGATATTTGCAATTCATGCGTGTATTTCGGGATGGGATAGAAGCCAACCCCACTACTATCACGTACAACCACTACCGTGGGGTTATCTTTGGAGTGGAAAATCTCAAGTTTTTGCACATAGCGTTAGGCCCAAAGATTGAAACTTTGATTAATTATTATAATAATAAATCTACTTTCAAAGTTTCAATCTTTGGGCCAAATGCTGTGCAAACTTGATATTTTCCACCCCAATACTATCACGTACAACCACTACCATGGGGTTATCTTTGGAGTGGAAAATCTCAAGTTTTTGCACAAGCATTAGGTCCAAAGATTGAAACTTTGAAAGTAGATTTAGCAATTAATCAGAAAATAAGAAAATCTCCAACTTCAGTTTGTAGAAGATACAAAAACTGCAGTTGGGGATTTTCTTGTTTTCTGATTAATTATAATAGTAAAGCTACTTCTAAAGTTTCAATCTTTGGGCCAAATGCTTGTGCAATAGACTTGATATTTTCCATCGGTGTAACATGTTATATTTAGTAAATATAACATGTTACATATTTAGTAAACATAACATATTACATATGCAACAATTAGATAAGTTACTAAATATCTAATTTTCAAGTCTTTTAAAGTCAAAGGGGAGGAAAGGGGGTGAATGTATCAATAATGTAACATATTCAACCGCACACTACCTTAGTGGTTCTAGATCCCATTTTGGGGCGATTGACGGCATCGCGGACGGTGATGTAATATCGCCTACGTTTGAGCGCGATATCAATCCTGGCACCCTAGATGCACCTTAGTGGTATTGTGGTTGGTGGTTAACATCTTAAAATATAAATAAGATGAGAGCCTTTCTCACCCTGACTATCAAAATCCGTCCATCTTTGATCAAGAAAGATAGAGCAAATAAGTTCTTGTCGGTTTGAGCAAAGGATTTTACATTTAATAAGAGTTTTTCCGGTTTCACTGTTCTCTTCTCTCTAAGGATCTCAAACATCAGCGACCGTGTTCTTGTCGATTAACATCTGCATTTTACTCTTGGCTGGTGTTATACGGTCTAAGTAAAAACAAGGTAACGAGATAACACCGGTGAAGAGAAAATAGAACTTTCCTCCAATTTTTTTAATCTCCACCTTCCATTTACTCGAGATCCTGATTGCAGAATCTTCCTCATGAGCTTGAAAGCTGGCGGTGTTGCCCTCAATCTCACGGTTGCTTCGTATGTGCAACCGTGAGATTGAGGGCATGTGCAACCGTGAGATTGAGGGCAACACCGCCAGCTTTCAGGCTCATGAGGAAGATTCTGTCAATCAGATCTTGGGTAAATGGAAGGTGGAGATTGAAAAAATTGGAGGAAATTTTCGTTTTCTCTTCACCGGTGTTATATCGTTATCTTGTTTTTACTTGTGACCGTATATCACCAAAGGAAGAGTAAAACAGCACCGTCACAGATATGGCCGTGATGTTTGAGATTCTTAGAGAGGAGGACAAGTGAAACCTGAAAAACCTATATTAAAACAAAAATCCTTTGCTCAAACTGACAAGAACTTATTTGCTCTATCTTTCTTGGTCTAAGCTGAGATAGGGTTTTGATAGTTGTGGATGATAACGACTCTTATCTTGTTTATAAATGTTAATTTATAACATCATTGTAAAATTATATATTTTACAACAAAGAATTAAATATTAATATTTAAAATTATTCACAATAGTAATAATTTAGGTCTATGCAAAAGCCGAAATTTCTTTATTTTCGATTATAAAGCAAGTAGGCAAAGTGATATTTGCATTTCATATAATCATGCATTTCGGGATGGGATAGGTTTATCAAACATGCACTTAAAGGACGAGTAGGTGGTTAGGTAGGGACACCATTATCCTTTAGTTTAGTTTGAAATAGAGCTAAAGATTTGTTGATAAAATTATTCACAATATTAATAGGTAAAAGTCCCAGCGGCCCCAATTTAAGGCAGCATGGAGCATTACAATGGAGAAATTGTTTCCCGCGAGTTTCAATTTCAACAAGACATTCTTGAACTCACGCGCTTTCACCAAAAACAACACCGGAAACTTATTGACAGGAGGTATAGCATGCCATGCATCTGGTCTCTAAAAGATTGGAAGATTGATTGGGATGCGCTTTCAGAAATTTGCCCTTCGTGCTTTTGGGATTCGGAGCGACATGTGTTCACCCTATCGTACAACGATCTGATGCCAACGATGGAGGATTTTCGAGCACCGGCGGGTGTGGGTGAGTCAAGGACCGTGGCATTTCCTCGAGACGGACGATCGATTCACGGAGCAACTATCTGAATTCTTGGGATTATCAGCAGACTGGGTATCGGGCATTGTCGTTGACGATAGATTCATAGACTTGACTCATATAGCCAGATTGAGTCGGACCAGCCCCGGACTGTTTGATCTATCCACTTCCTCAAAATGTTGATGAACCCGAGGAGGATATCTTACCAGTGAATTTGCCAACTCCCCCGCCTTGTTCAGGTCATCTCGCGCACATTGATATTGATGAATCAGAGGAAGAGGAAGAGGAAGAGGAAGAGGAAGAGGAAGAGGAACCAGAGTTTGATTCATCAGAGTCCGAAGACGAAGATGAAGAACTCGAGTTTTGTAGTAATTCAGAGTTCAGTGATGATGATGGGGACGAAGATTAATAATAGTTTAAAGTTTAAAATTGTATTGTGAATGCTTTAGATTATTAGAACTTTAAAGTTTTATATGTATTGTGAATGCTTTAGATTATTAGAACTTTAAAGTTTCATATGTATTGTGAATGCTTTAGATTATTTTTAATATCCGTCGTTTTATATATATTGTGAATGCTTTAGATTATTAGAACTTTAAAGTTTTATATGTATTGTGAATGCTTTATATTATTAATAGTTTAAAGTTTTATATGTATTGTGAATGCTTTAGATTATTAGAACTTTAAAGTTTTAGATGTATTGTGAATATATTGTTTCCTATTGTTAAAGTTGTATATTTTAATATTTTCTTGTAATACGAGATGAGTTCTAGTAGAAAGGGCAAGGGTAAGAAGACTAAGCCTATTTACACATTGATTCTTGGGACGCAACCGTCCCGATCCGTAGCGATGATGTCGACCCCTCACGCGGTAGTACTAGCTCCACCTCGGGGCCGATACTCGGACTACTGTCGATTACGAGGGGAGGATATTGGTCGATATCATCACTTTATGACCGGTAAGTAACTCTTCATTAATTTGATATAAGTTGGTTCCTTTTTGCTTTATATATAATTCATTATTTAAGTTAAAATGTTATTGTATAAATATACTTGGCGAGGTTTGTAGGTGGATACCCCACCCGGGGACTAAGATCGGGCAATGCGGCGGTCTCGAAAAATGACCGAGTTTTGGCCCAACCGGAAAAAATTGCCACGAGAGGCGGAAGGACGATGCGTGGGATGAGTTTAAGGTAATGTGTTAATGGTTTTTATTAAAAACTTAAATGTTAGTTTGTTATTAAAATGTTATAATTAATAATGATTGTACTCTTTTAGTTTTGTAATGTTATCATTATATGTTGTAGGCTAAATATTATTGGGCGCCGGAGATCGGCGATGCGACGGCTAGATTTGTTTACGATGAGCGAGGCTCACAAGCTATTTAAGGATTTTATTTGTAACATATTTATCTATCCTTAATTAGTTTAATTAACAATGATTATACTCTTTTAATTTTATAATGTCATCATTATATGTTTACAAGATATTCATATTTTTATAGGTACCACGAAGAAAAATTATTATACTTGCTCGGCTCGCGGCGGGACAACAGCCCTTGTGTCCTACTTTTATGACCGATGAGGTGTTTGGTCAATTTTGCGAATATTGGGGGTCGCTGCGGCGAAGGCTATATCCGAACGAGGCCAAGGCCAATAGAGCGAGCTCCTCGGGGTCGGCGGCGTTGCATACCGGGGACGCTCACGGTCGCCGAGCATCACGACCGCATGGTATGTATGTTAATTTAAATGTAGTAGTGTATGGATGCTTTTAAATAGGTTTATGTACGTATGTTAGGCCGGGAGCCAATGTTGATGCTATGAAATCCATAGTTTTAGTGTAAATGTAGTGTATGCATGCTTTTAAATCAGTTTAAATGTTGCATTTATATATACAATTTCAAAGTAATAATCTCGCTTATTTTATTAATAGGAAAGGGAGTATGGTCCGAATATCACTTTTGTGGATGTTTACGCTAGCACCCATATTCGGAATTCTACGGCGCCCGATCAACCTCCGCAATGGGTTGACGATCGATGCGCTTCTTGCCTTTGTAAGTAAACTACCATTAAATGACTTGATTTTGAATATGTAAATTTATTTATGTACCTTACATTGTGTATATGATTATAATTGTTTGTTTTATTTTTCAGCCGCATATCAAGCCGCCGTTGTTCCCGAAGGAACGCCTCCCGTGAGCCCGTCCCCTTCGTGCACGATGTTTGGCAGAGGTCACCTCTCGGGGACATCCAAGGAGAGGAGCCCGAGTGTTAGGGATGGGGGATTACGGGCGGCAATGCCCGTCGACGTCGACCGGCCGTCGGCGACATGTAGCCCAGCCCACGTTTCATGATCCGAGGGTCGACACTCTGGAGGCTGCGTTGGAGGAGGAGAAACGCGAGCGGGCAAAGCTTGCGGATGCTTTGGCAGTTGAGACGCAGATGCAGGAGGAGAACGATCGACGTCATGCAGAGATTCAGAGACAGCATGCAGAGACTCAAAGACAATTGGCGCTGTTGATGGCTCATCTCGGCCAGGACTCCCAGGGTAATTTCCCGCCTCCCCCAGGTTGATTGCGGACATTTTTAGACATTTTTAGACATTTTGGTATTAATTTATACTTGTTTGTAAACATTTTTGACATTTGGTACCCGCGGGAGCCCCTTCCCGCCTCTCCCCCCGCTCCACCCCTCTCCCCCCTCCCCCCTCCCCCCTCTCCCCTCTCCCCCCTCCCCCCTCCCGAATTGGTACGGTGGTATTTAGTTTTTATTTGGTACGCTGATATTTGAATTTTAGTTTTTATAGTTATAGTTTTATAAATTGAAATGTTATATCAGGTACAAACAATTTTGGTTTATTGATATTTTAAATTATTTTTTTTAAAATTATTTCAGAATCAGCGACGGAATTTTCCGTCATTTGAAATTAATCTTGAAATTAAAATTAATTAAATAAATTAATTTCAGCGACGGAATTTTCGCCGCTATAATCATTTAATTTTTATTTAATTTTTAATTTCAGCGGAAATTTCCGTCGTAATAAAATTTAAATTAAAATTAAATAATTTCAACGGTAAATTCCGCCGCGAAATAATTTAATTTCAATTTAAATTTTATTACAGCGACGGAAATTTCCGCCGCTGAAATTAATTTAATTAAATTAATTTTTATTACAGCGACGGAAATTTCCGCCGCTAAAATGAAAATTTAATTAAATTAAA
Source organism: Adenophora triphylla var. japonica (assembly GCA_022495995.1). NCBI lineage: Eukaryota > Viridiplantae > Streptophyta > Magnoliopsida > Asterales > Campanulaceae > Adenophora > Adenophora triphylla. The sequence continues at coordinate 67,187 of JAFEMH010005632.1, forward strand.
TTAATATAGCAGCGGAATTTTCCGTCGCTGAAACCATTAATTCACCGGCGGAATTAATTTCCGTCGGTAAAAGAAAAAAATAGCGGCGGAAATTGACCCGTCGGAGCACTGCGACGAGCTGGTAGCGGCGGACCACCGACGGAATTTTTCCGTCTGTGATTTAATTTAGCGACGGAAATATAATTTTAGCGGCGGAAATTTCCGTCGCTAAATGACCTTTTTCTGGTAGTGCGGGTATTACATTGTTAACGATTTTTACGGGAAAAAGCGTATTAAATGACATGCAATCAACGAATCGGGTTGCGACTCGGACTTTGAAAAGTAAATACTATCACAATCCAAACGGGTCGGACTTGTAAATGACAGTATTTAAATGCGGTATCGACGGAATCGAACGATCCGGAGTTGTAAATGACGATCGACGAGCCAAACGACTCGGAATTGTAAATGACGATCGACGAGCCAAAACGGCTCGGAATTGTAAATGACGTTCAACGGATCAAATGGTCTGGAATTGTAAATAACAGAAAAGTAAATGACAATCGACGGATCGATCGATCCGGAATGGTAAGTGACATAAAAAGTAAACGGAACGGGGTCGGAACGCCGTTTTAACCCGTGATTACTTCTTTTACGGGAAGAGAAGAGGATCGAGGGGCTAAAACGTATCGGACCCCGTTAGACGGAGGCGTCTACATTTCAAAGACATTGTTCGAAGCGGTTGTAGCGACTGACGCGTAAACCGAGACGAAACGAGAGATTAGAGAGAGGGAGTTATACCTATGGCTAGGGTCGACTCCTTTGGCTCGGGGGTGTATACGGGATACGGAAAGTAGTTTGGAACGGTGTTTCGGAGTGGTGAGGGGCGTATTTGATCGAAATACGGAAGTTTCACGCGAATCGAGACGAAACGGGAGCTCGGGAAGGGGTGAAACTGGTTTGGGCCGTGGGGTTTGTGAAAATGGAGAGTAAAAATGTTGTGTTTTTGGCTTTGACAGCAACTTCTATTTATAGGTGAATTTTCAGTAGGAGTTCGGCCGGACTTAGACTGAAATCCAGGGGGTTTTGTGAAACTTTGGTGATTTGTGAGACTTGCTGGCAATTTCTAAAAGTCTGCAAAGGGAGTCCGGCCGGACTGAGACTGTATACCAGGGGTATTTTAGTCTTTTCACTTTGAATTTGATTGAAGGGTGACTAGAGGGAGGTGGCATGCGTGCCAAGTGTCCCTGTGAGTCACCAGCCATGTGAGAGTTCGTTCCCGGGTCCCGATTTTGTCCGTTTTTAAAATAACAGTCCGAAAAATGTCCGAAACGCCCCCGAAAAGTGTCGAAAAGTGCGTTTTTCAGGGAAAGCCGTACTTTTACGTGCGATGATGCGTGTCAAGTACGTTTCGACGTCGGGATGCACGGGGCAGTCCCGGAACGTCTCGTTGGCATGGCAACGGGGAGCTTAACGAGTTCCGGTTAACCTGGAGCGGGCCAGTTAACGGATTTCGGTTAACTTTCTGACGAATTTTGACGATCCGGATTTGGGTACTTACAAATATCCAAAATTGACAATCTTGAAGTATCATCTACGGAAAGTGCCCAACCTAGTCAAAATGAACCCTCATCCAGTACAGACAACACAGATAATGAAAGTGAAGAAAATGAATGTCAAAATGGGTGCAAAGGCGTATGTTTATGCACCACCAAAATCAATACTATAGAACAATATGATGAAATAATGGAAAAAATTAAAGAAATCAAAGAACCAATAATAAAACGGAAATTCTTAAGACAATTAGAAAAAACCATAAAGGAATAAAAACCAGAACCCTCAACGCCATCCCAATACGAAGATGTCGTACAAATGTTCCAAAACAAAAGGAAACAAATTTCTTCAGTAGACTTGCAAAAAGAAATCAAATAAATAAAACAAGAAATAAAAATATTAAAACAAAATAATCTAGAGTTACAAAAATCACAAAAAGAACTAGAAGCAAAAATGACTTTACACAAAATTAAAAAACAAATAAGTGCAACTTATAAAGGAGAAACTTCCCAAACAAAAAACTTGGATAACCATCTCGAAAACCCTTTTTCGAAGACAACAAATAAAGACATAAAAATAAATACTAGAGAAAATACAGCAACAGAAACAAACTCTTCCACAGAAGAAAATACAGAAGAAAGCGTATATACTTTAACCAAAGTCAGATTTCAAAAATGGTATGTCACTATAAACATGAAAATAGGAACTTTTCAATACGAAGGAATAGCCATGCTAGACTCCGGAGCAGACTTAAATTGCATAGAACAAGGCATAATACCTTCTAAATATTTTATTAAGACAAAACAGAGTCTTTCCGCGGCAAATTCATCCAAATTAAAAGTCAAATACAAAATACCAGTAGCTCATATATGCAACAATAACATTTGCTTCAAAACAAGTCTAATACTAGTAAAAGACTTAAATACAAAAGTAATACTAGAAAATCCCTTCTTACAAATGTTATAACCCTTTAAGGTATCCAAACAAGGAGTAGAAATAAAAATATTAGGACAAAAAATAATATTTAAATTCCTATATCCTGTTTCTAGCCATGATGTAAACAATATACAAAGAACAAACGTATCAAAAATAAATTTATTACAAAAACAAATTGAATTCTTAAAAGAAGATTTACATAATACAAAATTGAAAGAAAAACTTTAACTACAAGAACATAAGAAGACAATTGAAAAAATATTAGAAAAATTTGAGAAGAACCTATGTTCTGATCTCCCTACTGCTTTTTGGGAAAGAAAAAAACACGTCATTACTTTACCCTATGAAAAAGAATTTAATGAAAAAATGATTCCAACAAAAGCGAGACCAATACAAATGAACCAAGAATTATTAGAATATTTCTAAAAAGAAATAAAGGATTTATTAGATAAAAAATTAATAAGGAAAAGTAAATCACCATGGTCATGCTCTGTTTTCTACGTAACAAAAAAATGCTGAAATTGAAAGAGGAGCACCAAGATTAGTAATTAACTATAAACCCTTAAACACAGCCCTCAAATGGATCAGATATCCAATCCCTAATAAACAAGACCTATTAATAAGACTTCACAATGCATCAATCTTCTCAAAATTTGATATGAAATCAGGATTTTGGCAAATACAAATAGCAGAACAAGATAGATACAAAACCGCATTTACAGTACCATTTGGCCAATACGAGTGGAATGTAATGCAATTTGGGTTAAAAAATTCCCCAAGTGAATTCCAAAAAATTATAAATGAAATATTCAAACCATACACATTCATTATAGTGCACATAGATGATGTTTTAATCTTCAGCAAAAACCTAGAACAAGATGAAAGACATCTAAACATATTTTACAAAATAATGATAAAAAATGGCTTAGTATTCTCAAATTCTAAAATAAAATTATATCAAACAAAAATAAGATTTTTAGGACACGAGATAACTAACAACACGATAATACCTATCCAAAGATCTATAGACTTTGCAGACAAATTCCCCGATGAAATAAAAGACAAAACTCAATTACAAAGATTCTTAGGATCATTAAATTACATAGCTGACTTCCTCCCAAAAATAAGAGAAATTTGTAAACCACTCTATGACATATTAAGAAAAAACCCAAAACCATGAACAAAAGAACATACAAATATAATTAAGCAAATTAAGATACATGTAAAACAATTGCCCTGTTTAACAATATGTGATCCAAAAGCACCAAAAACAGTTTCTACCGATGCTTCAGAGATAGGATACGAAGGAATATTGACCCAAGAAATAAATGGGAAAACCCATATAATCAGATACTACACAGGAATATGGAATGAAACCCAATCCAAATATTCAACAATAAAAAAGGAATTTTTTTCAATAGTTTTATGTATAACAAAGTTTCAGGATGATTTATTAAATCAAAAATTCACTGTTAAAATAGATTGCAAAGCTGCAAAAGACGTTTTACAAAAAGATGTAAAAAATTTAGCTGCAAAACAAATCTTTGCCAGATGGCAAGCCTTATTATCAAATTTTGACTTTGAAATAATTCACATTGTAGGGAAAGACAATTCTGTCCCAGATTTCTTAACAAGAGAATTCTTACAAGGAAACAATGGAAAACAAACGCCCTAAATTAGAAATAGGTTCTTCTTCACAATCAAAACAAATACTAACACCAAGAGAAAAACTCTATCAGGAAACCCTAATTATTGAACAACAACATAAACTTGATTTTTCTGACAAAAACCTCCAGAAATGGCATGTATAAGTCAATGGTGTATATATACATTTAAACAATATAAATTACTAAAATTTTTGTTCCCAAAAAATCGAAGTATTATTAAAAGAAAGCAAAAACTTTTATGCTCCTGTACCAATTGGTAAATATCCTCCTCCAATCCCAATCAGTAAAATCGCAGAACTAAGATATCATATATTTGACCTAGAAGAACTCTTGGAACACAATTTTACCAAAAAATTTAAACCATCAATTGAAGCAGATATTTTCGCACTAAAAAGAATTATAAAATGTATTGAAAATGATCATATAGGAAGTACTAGACAAAATCCCATGATGATACTAGACTAATAACCTCTTTTCTATTTATTTTCAGGATCCTTGACAATGACACGATTTATGAAAATTTTTAGAAAAATTAGTAAAAAAGAATATAAGATTAGGAAAGAAATTGAATTTATTAAACAAGAACTGTTAGAAGAAAGAAGAAGGAATCCAAATTATTGGACTAATTTAGAAACCTCTTTAAACAATGTAATATGGTATAAAAAATAAAGGCTTAGACTACTCTATTGTGAACTTGATATGATCCTCTTAAATAACATTACAGGATAAAAATGGTTTTGCAGGATGATTTCAGGTTCTTCGACAAAGAAAAAAAGATAAAAAAATCCCTGTTCACCACTGCACCCTTAACAAAACTTCCCATTTTTATTCCTGAAAAAATACCCAAAAATGAAAACAAATTTGGAATATTATCACCTTACACAACTCCCTTGTCATCTTCATCTTCACAAACTCTTCCACCTAGTCCAAGCCAACAATTGACCACTTATAAACAAACCCTTGACCAAAGCCCAGCTCCTCTTATCCAACAAATTACACTCAGTTCCTATCCAAAAAACACACCACCAACTTCCTATTTCTACAAAAATTATTCATAATTTGTCTGTGTTTTAGAACCAGAATTATTTGAAAAAAATACAAAATGGCATCCCTACCAAATGTCTGAATTCCTCCTTCCCAGTTCCCACAATTATCTGCCTGATAATTTCTCTAAATCCCAGTTTTATTACGAAAACATTTTGACCAAAACAAAATCAGCCACTTTCATATATTCCGCAGATCATTTGGACCCCTCCAAAATAAGATATTGCAAAGTGAGAATTTTGAAATCATTAACCATTTCTGATTGGGGACAAAGGCCCAGTGAGGCAAAAGATTTGGCCCTTCCAAACAATATAACCCGCTTCTACTATTGGGACTATATTAATGCCTGGTCCCGAGCTTTTCTCAAACAAAACAAATCTTTTTCTCTTTCATATTTTTTCTACTTTTCCCCTGACTTTTGATGGACGTAAATCCACTGTGTAATAAATTACCGAGCAAGTGTACTCGCTACCGGTGTAGCAATATGCACGAGCAGGGGTCGAACCACAGAGACTCGTTGGTTTTAACAAGTTAATTTAATTAGTGAAAAGTAACCAAAAGGGGGGGGGGTTTGTTTGTTTGATTAAATTAAAAACTTAATTAAATAAAATACTAAGAAGAAAAGCAATCAAGCAATCAAGCAACAAGAGACAAGGATTAAAATCAGATTAAAAGGAATTCATGGATTGGAGTTTCACAGTACCAAGGATTTATGCTATTTTTAAGAATAAAATGGTCAATTACTTCCTAGGGTTCATTCACAAAAATAAGGATTGGGACGGTTTGGTGTGCGATTTGCAACCCTTCTATCTCTGTTTATTAATCTTTCAATTACGTCAAATTAATAAACAAAGAACGCGATAAGAACACGGAACAAAAGAACCTAAATCCTCTTGACTCAGTTACGATGCCAATTAGATTTAATTATCAAAGTTGAGTCGGTGCTAATCAACCAAGTTACTGTATTAATCAACACTCATACAATTCACAAGTGACAATTGATTAGATTGCAAACTCAAGAATTGAAATAAAACCTCTTTGATAAACAAGGAATAAATAAATTGACAAAATAATGTTATAGCATAAAACCCTAATACTGCTTACACCCAATCCATGAAATAAAAGAACTTAGCTACTCATATTCATCTCTAAAGACAAAAGAGATGAATAATAAAAATACATAAACAAAACCTGGTTGATGAACAATCTCTTGAATCCTCCAAGCCCTCTCAATGTTAATGGAAATTAAAGCCTTCCAACTAATATTCTGCAGAATTCTATTTAAACTAGGGAAGAAAGGGTGCCAAATTAGGAAAAAGGCATGAAATCCTCCTTAAGAAAGGAAACTGATATTCTGAAATCGGGGACGTGGGCGGTCGCCCACCTGGCCATGGGCGGTCGCCCATGTATACAGCGGTTTGGCCTTCAATGTTAATCACACGTGGGCGGTCGCCCACATTGCCTTGGGCGGTCGCCCATGTGTACAGCAATTTCATCTCTTGAGGGACTTCAGCATGGGCGGTCGCCCACCATTCCTTGGGCGGTCGCCCACCCCAACAGCGGTTCTAAGGCTTTACAATTCCATCTTGGGCGGTCGCCCATAAGATCCTGGGCGGTCGCCCATCGCCCCAGTGATTTCTCCAGCTTTCTTGACCATTTTGCTTCACCAATTTCACTAACTCCCTGAACTAACAAAACACTCAAATATACATTAAATTCTCAAGGATTTGAACAGAAAATAAGCTTAGGAGCATATCTTTTGGATGGGTAAAACCACATCCATCAAATACCCCCAAACTTACCTTTTGCTCGTCCCCGAGTAAAACAAAATTAAACAAGAACAAAAGTACCCTAATAAATAAAAACAATCAGCAGAAAAATCTCTTTGACATGTTCTCAATACATACAAGGTTGCCGGCCAAGCAAGTCTCAGACTCTCACTTAAATGTGCTAAACAAGTGCCAAAATGAATATGCAATTACAATTACATTAATGCATCTAACCCACAATTTTCCACCTCGGCCTGAATGATGAATGAATTATGGGAGATCATGATCAACAAGTTAAGATTGTTTATGGGTTCACTAACACATGCTCTACATTACAAATAACAAAACAGTTACATACACAAGGATACTCATACGCATGATTACACACTTGTCAACCCGATTACTCAATATTGAACAAAAATATGGCTCAAAGTTAAGTCCACACAAATGTGGGGCTAGGCTCTCGGGTACAAACGAAGGAATGGACATACGAATACAAGAATGTGAAACTAAACGCTCTCCATTGCATATAACACATTCCGGAATTTCAGCTTTTCCGTTCACCTTTGTTTCCCCAATGCTTCAACCCCCAAACTAGAACTTTGTTCATATTTTATACACTTGGGGTTGAAAGCATTCCCTCTCTCAAACTAGGTCACTTATCAAACATATTTCACAAAATTGGGGGCCAATTTTTTTCTTTTCAGATTTTTTTTTTTTTTGATAGCCCCCTTTTATACAATACAAATCATAATTCCAACTTTTGACCTTCCTCACTCATTCCCGTAATTTCCCCATGTAACCCCCAAACTGATCATTTCTAATTCCACATTCTTGAAAAGGTGGGATAGACCTATTCTAGGTGTCAAGGGTTAGGGATTAGGCATCAAATGAAGGCGAATGGTGATCTAGATTTCCACTCTTTCTAAACAGGCTCAAAAGGGATCAAGTGACAATTTATATACAGTGACGAGAAAGTCGAAGGCTCACAAGAGGGTTGACAAGGAAAGATAAGCCATAAATACCAAGTAATATATTGATTTGTTATTGACAAGCATGCAATCATGTTCTAGGACCCCCGAGAATGTCAAAGTGAACCCATAAAAGACACCTAAATTAAAGACCATGATCAAGAAATATAATGGAAGTGAATGGTGGTGCAATTGTGTTTTACATGAATTAATGCAATTCTAATAAACAAATTCAAATTGGCACAAACATAGCAAAACTCAATCAAAAACTCTCATATCATCACGGATGTTGGCCAACTTCCACACATGTAAAGAGAACAAAAATTTTTAAAATTTTCTAATTTTTTTTTAGAGGGTGACACTATTTACACTCCCCTATAAACCCACAAACTCGGGGAGATATCTACCCCCAAACTCAAAACATGCTATGTCCTCATAGCAAAGAGAACAACAACATGCCTCAAGTTCAAAGGCCGATATGACACACAAAGCAAATAAATAAAGCAATAAAAATGTACCTACTTGGGTTGCCTCCCAATTAGCGCATTTGTTTAAGGTCGTTAGCCCGACCATTGCTCCCAACTAAATGGGATTTGATGTGAACACATTCCCTTTGGCCTTGGCTTTTCTTCCCTTGGCCCACTTTGCACATTCTCGGGCACAAATGCCCACCACTTTCCACAACAATTCACTCTTTGCTCCAAACTCGGGTGGAACCCAAGGGATTTTTCTAACCTTTTTCTTGCTCTTCTTCTTCCTTTTCTTCAATTTCTTTTTCTTGGGGGCCTCTCCCCCAAACTCATTTGGTGCCTTATCCTTATCACAATCAAGCACCTCCTTTTCCTTTACAACATTGCAAGCATCCTGAACATGCATCTTGACAAACAAAGTATCAGAAATATCAATAGAACAACACTCTTCAATTTTGTCACATGAATCACAATTGGTAGATTTAAGCGGAAAGAAAGATTTTAATGGGAACACCGACCCCTTTTGGGATCGGTCTAGGGGTGATACGGGCCATCACAAGAACCAAGATTGTCGGCCTTATTTTTCACGGCACGCAAGTGGGAACCCGCACTATCCCTAGAATTCTCACCGTCATTTGACAAAGCTTCACTATCATCAACAAATGAACACACCTCACTATCATCACTAGGGTGTTTCATGGCATCAAACACAGAAATTTCAATTTTCTCACCCGCCACTGTCATAGACAGTTTGCCATTTCTCACATTAATAATGGTGTTGGTCGTCGCCATGAAAGGTCTCCCAAGTAATATGGGTGAATCACGGCAACTTCCTTCACCTTTTGGCATTTCAAGCACCACAAAATCAACAGGCACAATGATTGAATTTACCTGAACTAAAACATCCTCCACAATGCCCACATGTCTTTTAATGGACCGATCCGCCAGTTGTAGGGCCATTGTGGTGGGTTTTAATTCGGGTAAACCCAACTCCTCGTACAAATAATATGGCAACAAATTAATGCTGGCACCAAGATCCAACATAGCTTTTACCCTCTTTGATCCCCCCATAGTAATAGAAATCGAGGAAAACTTAGGGGTCTTTCAATTTGGGTGGAAGACTATGTTGTACCCTTGCGCTAGCATTTTCACTCATCACTACTCTATCATCTGTCCCATACCTATGTTTCTTGGAATTTAATTCTTTGAAAAATTTGGAATAAGCAGGAATGTTTTTAATCACATTGAGTAAAGGGATATTGATGTTCACCTTAGAAAACATGTTCATCAACTCCGACATTTGCTTATCCAATTTATGTTTTAAAAACCTTCCAGGAAACGGTACGGGAGGTACATATGGCATGGGGGGTGGAGAATCAACTTTAGAATTTTCCCCCATGTCACTTGGACTCTTATCACAATCAACATCATCATTATCCACATTAGCATTCTTATTTACAACAGGAGGGGGCGAAGAAGATGAAGGAGAAAGTACCTCACTACCTACCTGTTTGCCATTTCGGAGAGTGATAATGGCATTTGCTTGATGTGGTTGGCTCGGAAAGGTCCCAGACTTATGACCTTGTAGGGCGGTCGCTAATTGCCCAATTTGAGTCTCCAACTTTTGAAGGGCAGCTTCATGGTTCTTGGAAGCTTGTTGGCTTTCCGCCCTTAATTGACTATTTTCGGCTTGCAGTTTCTCCATGGCCACTTCCCACGGTTCCCTTTTTTGCTCATACTGTCCCGGTGGAGCTTGAGGATGGAGAGGCTTATTTTGTTCTTGATTGCCTCCCCATGAAAAATTTGGGTGTTGCCTCCACCCCGGGTTGTATGTGTTCGAAAAAGGATTATTGTTTTGAGGGAACCGCTGGCCAAATCCTTGCATTGCATGTGCCTGTTCAGGGTTAAACAGCAAACCACTTTGACACACGTTAGTAGCATGAGTGTTAGGACCACAATTAGCACAAAAATCATTTACAACATGAGCAGTAGAAGGCACAGAAGAAGAAGAAGCATTTTGCAAAGCTAAATTATCAAATCTTTGGTTCAGTAATGCAAACTGCTTAGCCAACTCGTTGTTCAACCCTACCTCATGCACTCCCCTTGTTACCCCCTAGATCCCTTCTGTTGAGAATTAGCACTCAACATCTCAAACAGTTCTTGGCATTGTTGGACAGTCTTACTTCCCAAACTACCTCCTGCTGCATTATCAACCATTGATTGGTATTCAGGGGATAAAGCCCCATAAAATGTTTGATGCAACATAGAAGCAGGGAAGTTGTGGTGGGGACACTGAATCTGTAGCATCCTAAATCTATCCCATGCCTCGTGGAAGGCTTCCCCCGGTTCCTGTGCAAATCCCATAATTTTCACCCTAAAATTTGTTAATGCATCATAAGGGTAAAACTTAGTAAGAAAAGCATCATGTAAAGCATCCCAAGTAGTGATGCTACGGGGCGGGAGTAACAATAGCCAAGTTTTGGCTTTATCTTTCAATGCATATGGGAAGCACTTCAGTCTCAAGTGCTCCGAGGTAACACCCTCTTTTGTAGGGAACCCACTCAAGGTAGACATAAATTCTCTCAAAAACGCTAACGCATCCTCACCAGCAAGGCCATGAAAATTAGGAATCATGTTAAAATATTGGCCTTTGATTTCATAGGCTAGTGCTGCATCGGGCAACACTATGCACGACACCGATGTGTCGACTCTTGGTCTAGCAAACGCATTCATGACTTGGTCCGCCATTTCAAAATTAAAATTTTCTTCTCCCTCGGTGGAAGAAGTCTCTAGGTCACTTTCGAGGGGATTGCCCTCTGTTAAGTATAAATCTCGTAAATACTGACCCAACCTATTAATGTCGTCGTTCAATGGTTCCAGATTAGGATTCAAAGAACGCCGACCAAGCATGCACCGATTAAACAAACTTGTTAAAAATCACAACAAGTCCCCGGCAACGGCGCCAAAAACTTGATGGACGTAAATCCACTGTGTAATAAATTACCGAGCAAGTGTACTCGCTACCGGTGTAGCAATATGCACGAGCAGGGGTCGAACCACAGAGACTCGTTAGTTTTAACAAGTTAATTTAATTAGTGAAAAGTAACCAAAAGGGGGGGGGTTTGTTTGTTTGATTTAAATTAAAAACTTAATTAAATAAAATACTAAAAAGAAAAGCAATCAAGCAATCAAGCAACAAGAGACAAGGATTAAAATCAGATTAAAAGGAATTCATGGATTGGAGTTTCACAGTACCAAGGATTTATGCTATTTTTAAGAATAAAATGGTCAATTACTTCCTAGGGTTCATTCACAAAAATGAGGATTGGGACGTTTTGGTGTGCGATTTGCAACCCTTCTATCTCTGTTTATTAATCTTTCAATTACGTCAAATTAATAAACAAAGAACGCGATAAGAACACGGAACAAAAGAACCTAAATCCTCTTGACTCAGTTACGATGCCAATTAGATTTAATTATCAAAGTTGAGTCGGTGCTAATCAACCAAGTTACTGTATTAATCAACACTCATACAATTCACAAGTGACAATTGATTAGATTGCAAACTCAAGAATTGAAATAAAACCTCTTTGATAAACAAGGAATAAATAAATTGACAAAATAATGTTATAGCATAAAACCCTAATACTGCTTACACCCAATCCATGAAATAAAAGAACTTAGCTACTCATATTCATCTCTAAAGACAAAAGAGATGAATAATAAAAATACATAAACAAAACCTGGTTGATGAACAATCTCTTGAATCCTCCAAGCCCTCTCAATGTTAATGGAAATTAAAGCCTTCCAACTAATATTCTGCAGAATTCTATTTAAACTAGGGAAGAAAGGGTGCCAAATTAGGAAAAAGGCATGAAATCCTCCTTAAGAAAGGAAACTGATATTCTGAAATCGGGGACGTGGGCGGTCGCCCACCTGGCCATGGGCGGTCGCCCATGTATACAGCGGTTTGGCCTTCAATGTTAATCACACGTGGGCGGTCGCCCACATTGCCTTGGGCGGTCGCCCATGTGTACAGCAATTTCATCTCTTGAGGGACTTCAGCATGGGCGGTCGCCCACCATTCCTTGGGCGGTCGCCCACCCCAACAGCGGTTCTAAGGCTTTACAATTCCATCTTGGGCGGTCGCCCATAAGATCCTGGGCGGTCGCCCATCGCCCCAGTGATTTCTCCAGCTTTCTTGACCATTTTGCTTCACCAATTTCACTAACTCCCTGAACTAACAAAACACTCAAATATACATTAAATTCTCAAGGATTTGAATAGAAAATAAGCTTAGGAGCATATCTTTTGGATGGGTAAAACCACATCCATCAACTTTCCTTATCCAACCCCATATTTGTTTAATCTGTGGTGGACAAAGTCTGGGCTGGATAAACAAATCATTCCATCTTCTATACAAAAGGCCTTCAATTTATGGGCCAAACAAATTACTTATCCAGAGGAAATTGAACAATCCCCCATTTGGGCCCAATTTTGTCATAACTTTCAAGTCCCTTGGATTTTCATGACAGAATTTGACTTAAAAGAGGAACAAATGTGTGAGTGTGTACAAAATACAAATGGGTTCCCCAAGGCAACAAAAGTGTGAGTGCAAGTACAAAACAATTCTCCCAACACTGATCAGGAAATACAAAATCAAGTGGTGGGACAAAACACCCTTATCTGACTGCAGCCTAGAAGCAGTCACAAAATACTTTGAACATAAACCCCAATTTTGCAATAGTATTCCACCTAAACAAGCCCAACAAAATGAAGAATTACTTCGAAGAAAACAAGACATCATGGTCCAGATGGCCCAATGCACAAATCCTGGAGACCTTGACAGACTAATGGCCCAATTAAGCGACGAAGGAAGCTCATCTTCTACAATACCTGACGAAGCTATACCAAATGATGACATGTTCACTCAAGTACAGCTAGAAGACCTATGACAAAAGACAAAGACAGAAGGCATCTTCATACAGTGAAGCCGCCCCTCAAAATTTAAATAGCAACGGACAAAGAGAATCCACTTTCTCAGTGGATATTACTTTTCTTTCCACTTTCTTAGTGGAACTTATCTTTCTTTTGTACTCTTGTATGTTAGTCAAAAGTTGTGGATCCCTCTTCAGAGGACAAATGCGCACCGCACATGTGGCGCGATCCACTACTTCCCCTTGTATTATAAATAAGAAGTCGACCTCATTTGAGAAGGCAAGTTTTTCTTTTAAATTTCTAATTTCTCCTCTCTCTCTCTCTAGATATCCCTCTCTCCCTCTCAACCATCGACTGTAAACCATCCACTATCAACCATTGTAACAAAGTTCTATATTATATACAAAGTAAGTATCTCTTGTATAATTACGTTTTTAGTTCCTTTACATATGATTTCTATGGTATAGAAGACTTTTTAAAATTTATAAGGTATATCGGTATCGGAAACCAGCCAGGGTCAGGTGTGAAAACACTTTTGAGATGATTAAATCACTCATCGAAGCTGTATAATATTCAAAATTTATACAGTGTGGCGGGTAGAACAATGACCACGTATGTATCTTAAATTAAAAAAGTCAACTTTACTATTAGAAAAAAGTCAAATTTACTATTTTACTGTAGCAATTTAAATTCCATAGACTTTCCTTTAGAATTCCTGTATTTTTATTTGATATCTTCTGTATATTGGTGTAATGCCCTAGGCTTTAGTTATGTTTAACTAAAAACTGTTATGTATCATCTTTATCGTTTATGTTTATTATTTGATTATTATATAGTTTGCATATTTATTGTAATAATCTCCGTCCCTAATTATTAAGAGAATAATTAGTATAATTGTCAATGGATAATCATATGATGATTATATGCATAGAGATGCACATTGAAATTATGGGTACTTGTTAGAGAACAAGTGACTGGACTTGACCCGTATGAGATTTATGTCATGGTCAAATGTCATAAGTAAATCTCATAAGGTTATTTCATTTAGTTCCTAGACCTGAGATTATCATGACCTTACATATGATGAAAAGTCATGTTTGATTTTAGTCAAACGATATCTTAACACGATATCTATAAAGGCTATCTTTGGCATGATCGAATTCATGATGGGAAGGATGATAAATCAAGATGGAATTTGTCCCTCGAAAGAGAGATGTTTTGCTTGGGCCCCTTGATGAGTGATAATGATGAAAGTGTATGGCCGTACCCCAATATGATTGGAATTATCATTATACTCAAAGAATCGAGAAAGCATTGAACAAAGACAAGTTGACAAGGACCATGACTTGTGTTCAATATAACATCATGAGACAAAAGGGAGAAATGAAAGTACACCATTGGAAACGTGAACTCTTACGTTACATTATTTGGGTAGACATAATGGCTTGCTAGAGTCCGCTTATGTCTTATGAGGTTCGATATGATCAAACTCATTGCCAATATAATGTAATCCTATTGGGTCACACACAACTAGAATGAACTGGTTAAACCGGAGGAAGAATGATTGAGAGTCTCTGTAACTGGCTACATATGTCACGCGACATACTAAGCCATTGGCTTAATATACCGCGCGACATATCAAGCCCATACGTGGTTTGACAGTCTGTTCTCCTAATACGATTAGGAGACGTATTCATACTATTGTAGTATAAATATGGGAGGTCTGTCAGACCTAATTCTCTGGCCTAAATTTTCAAGGGAAAATCATAACAAAATACTCTCAATATTCTTCAAGGTTTTTGATCTAGCAATCATCAAGAAATCGTTCTTGGTTCATTCTTACGTGTGGATACAACAATAGAGGGTCTTCGCTCGTTTGACGATCAAGGCCTAGAGTTCCAATCTGAAGATTGAAAGGTTCTTGAAGATTGAAGATTGTGATTCAAAATCACACCAATAAATTGTTCGATAGCTCAAGACCGGAAAGCAATTAAGGTTGGTAAATTCTATCTCATAGGAATTCAATTTAATCGTATAGAACGGATCTTAGGGCTTGGGTTTTGTGTTAATTTGATGCTTAATTCCGCTGCGCATGGACCCATAAAACCCAACAGTGGTATCAGAGCCCCGTTCGTATGATTAAGTTTGAATTAACATGCTAGATTTAAGATATAAATTGTTTATATGCTTGTTGCATGTTTTGTATGCGATAGAATTTTTAATTGTTTATATGAAACAATGTGAAAATCGTTTTCGAATTATGCTGAATTAAATATGTAAAAGGTTGTTTTATGTGATTTAATTGGTTGCGATCTGAATTGGTTCGAATCTGGAAATCCTGTAATCTGGCTGCTTAGGTCGCGCGACATGATGAGCCATATGGAATTCTGATTATCTGGCCTGTTAGGTCGCGCGACATATCAAGCCTCTGGCTGATGTTGTCACGCGACATAATAAGCCAAAACTGGGCAGAATCAGTTTGTTCAAATTTTTATGCTATTTTGTGATTGTGTTTACAATCTGATATGTTCATATGAAAATATGGATGTTATAAAATTGAGTTTATAAGACCATGCTAGATTGATTCATTGATATGCATGATTAATTGATTAAAATGTGATTTTAATAATTATTGCGTTGCATGTTTTATTTGTTCTTACATGCTAAGAATTTTTAATTAGATGTTTAGTTGAAACATGATATTTAGTTTCCTAATATGTTTAGATTTAGACATTGTAAATTTTGGATCTTATGATTGTTTATGAAAACAAGTCATAAATACGCGAAATTTAAAAGGAAACTGATTGTTTAGAAAAAGGTGGGGATTATATTGCCTAATCAGAGTTGATTTCTAATTATGCATGTCTAGGAGAGTTCTGTCTAAGGAAGAGTTGGTACTTAAGAAGTCCTTGTGGCTCACCTATCTTCCTGGGAACTTACCTGGTGCATGATTTTGACTATCTTTCTGATATGCTTATAATCTACCTTTAAAGAACCTTCATTTAACTTTTAAGTTCTTTATGCCGATTCATGATTAAACACTTGAGACCATTCGGATAGTTTTGGGTAGGCTTGCCATAGCAAGGTGCTTTGATTCTATTCGAATGCGAGCAAGATGAGGAAATGGTGGTTCCTATACGTTTAAAATGGATGAACTTAATTGGGTTATCAAAATGGTTTTGGACCCAAGGCATAAGATGGGATTAAAATATGCTTGGACATATGATGTCTTAAATAAATCTCATAAAATATCCTAAGAGTCATATACGATATGATTGATGTTTTCTACCTAATTAGTTTAATCTTGAGCGGTGCTCCATAGCGTACTTGAGATTAAATTAAAGTTGGATCTTAGCCCATTAAATGCATATTATGCTTATTTGCATTGGAAGGTGTATGATTTAGTGAGAGTATTTGTAAAATACATTATTTGCTCTTAAATGATAAATGTGTTGATATTGATATGTGTTCATATAATTTGTATATTTTGTTGTAGAAATAGCATTACATAATGATAATTGCGATTCGTCCTTATGAAGGACAAAGTTCGAAAGGAACAATACATAATGTGTACGTTCTTGACGAATCCGTTCCTACTGAACCCATTGCAAATGTTGCAAAGGGCAAATAAGGAAGCAACATTAGAAACATAGTGATGATTCTGACAATATTGCTTGCCTTGTATTTGCCACCATGTTTAAAGGCTCTTATGAAGAACCTCGAACACATGGAAACTGCCTTTTGTTCTAGCACACCGCACAAAGGAAATGTTCCAAATGCGAACTAGGCAAAAGATATATGTTGTGGTGAAAGCTCTTAATTCATATGATGAAAGAAGGAGCAATCCGCAAATTGTATTAATGGTTGACACAATAAAAGGGTTCATAAAGGAAGGAAAAAGAAGGTAAAGCAAAAGTTGCTAAACCTAGGACAAATGTTGTCATAGCCGAAGAGGCTAAACCCAAAGTGTCTCAAAAGGATGCAGTTTGCTACCATTGCAATAAGATTGTCATTGGATGCAAAGTTGCAAGGCTTATTAGGAAGGCCTAAAAAGTTGAAGAAGGGCAATATGATTGCTACTACTTCAAGTATCTATATGATAGATATTTTCCTTTCGACTTCTTGTTCTTGGGTATATGATACCGGATTCGATCCCACATTTGTAAAAGAATGTGCTAGGAATAAAGAATAGAAAGCTACTCAAAGAAGGTAAAGTTAAACCTATGCATAAGAATGGAGCAAGGGTTGCTACATTAGCCATAAGGGACTTATGAAGTCACTTTGCCTTGTGAAGTAGTACTTGTTTTGAACAAGTATGACTACGTTCCGGATTTGAGTAGGAGTATTATTTCTGTTTCTTAAATGGATGATGAAGGATATAATTTTCTTATTTTCAATAAGAAGTTTTATATTTATTTAATGATATGCCTTATTGTACTGCATATGTCATTAAATAGTCTTCATATCCTTGATGATGAGAAACAAAATAATATTGAAAAATATCTATAATATAAATGGAAATCTAAACCGAACAATATGAACAACGCGTTCATATGGCATTGCCGGCTTGGTCAAATAAATAAGAAACACATATCTAAACTCCATTAACATGGACTTTTAGACTCATATGACCATGAATCATTTGAGGAATGTGGATCTTATTTATTGGGATTATTGACCAAACCACCCTACACTAAGAGTAGTGGGAGGGCTAGTGACTTATTGGTCATTATACATGAGATGTATGTGGACTATTAAGTAGCATTGCTAGGGGAAGACTTCGGTATTTCATCACATTTCACTAAAGACTTATCTAGATTTGACTATGTCTATCTGATGAAGTCCAAAGGTGAATCGTTTGAGGATATGCATTAGAAATAATGCGGTTACACTGAATTGAGTCCTTACTAAATCGGTTCCTAAGGCCCCACATGAGATGTGGCATGGAAGAAAACTTAGTTTGTCTTTCATGAAGATTTGGGGTTGCGAATCTTATGTAAAGAGACTTGTCTCTTATAAGTTAGCACCAAATCTGACAAGGTTATTTTCGGATATTGATTTTACAACCACAAAGAGAACAAAATGTTTGTTGCTCTATTTGATTTGTTTTTGAGAAATAGTTTCTCAATAAAGAATCTAGTGGGAGTAAAATTAATCTTGAAGAGAGTTCAAGAACCTGAAAATGACATGGATCCAAGAGTAGAGACGGAACCAAGTTCACAAAGGAGTTGTGGAACCGGTTCAAGATGCACAAATCAATCGTAGATCGGATAGGTTACGATCCAAACCCAAGTAATATTGATTTTTCATTTCGGAAAGTAATAATGTGGAAGTCATTGAGAATGACAATCCTACTTCCTATCTTGAGGCGATGTCCACTCCTAATTTGGATAAATGGTTAGGAACCATGGAATCCGAATTACAATCCATGTTTGACAATCAAGTTTGGAACTTGATTGAGCTACCTAAAAGTGTAAAAACTAAAGGGTGCAAGTAGGTCTTCAAGACCGACATGGATGGGAAGGTGTGTACTTTCATGACTAAGGATTGTAACAAAGGGATTTAGGCAAATTCATAGTATTGACTATGTTGAAACCTTTTTCGCCAGTTACAATGTCGAATACTGTTAGATTTTCAATTGCCATTATCACATATTGTGACTATGTGATATGACAAATGGATGTCAAACGACTTTCTTTGAATGGAAAGATTATTAAGGATGTGTATAGTACACAACCCGAATAGTTTGACGATCCAAGAAACTCTAATAGAGTATGCATGTTGCAAAGATCCATGAGATGGGTTGAAGCAAGCTTAAAGGAATTGGAATCTTCGTTTTGATGAATTGGTCAAAGAGTTTGACTTTATCAAGTACGAAGATGAACCTTGTGTATGCATGAAATTCAGTGGGAGCGTAGTATTATTTCTATTGTTTTATTACAATGATATCTTACTCATTAGAAAAACAAGTTCCGACACTTAAGACTGTCAAGTCTTGGTCAAGGAAAGTTTTCTCAATGAAAGATATGGGTAAAGCCGCTTACATCCTTGGCATCAAGATCTATAGAGATAAATCTAAAAGGATAAATTGGTTTGAGTCAAAATACTTACATTGACAAGGTTCTTAGAAGAGTCTAAGAAAAGTGGCTTGTCAATGGGTCATGGTATTTTCTCTTAGCAATAGTCATTGTATTATGACAAGTGATGAGCAAAAGGGAAATGAATGAAGTTTCATATGCTTCGGCATTTGGATCTGTCATGTATGCCATGATTTGTACTAGACCCGACGTCTCGTATGCTCTAAGCATGACGAGTCGATACCAATTTGATCCTGTTGAGAAACATTGGATGGCAGTCAAGATGATCCTTAAGTACTTAAGAAGAACTAAGGATATGTTCTTGACATATGAAAGGTTGGAAGTTAATCTTGTTGTAATGGTTACAAAGATACTAGCTTCCAAACTGACAAAGTTATTTTAAAATCGCAATTAGGATTTTTGTTTGTGCTTATTAGAGGTGCAATTTTGATTGGAAGAGTTCCAAGCAGAAATTGTAGCCGATTCTACTACTAAGGCCATATTTTAGCAACATATGATGAAGCTGAAAGAGGCAGTTTGGATCAAAAGTTCATTTAGTATTTTGGAAACACTCCAAGTGTTTTTCCAAGTATCACTAATCGGCGAAACTTTTGTTATGACAATAGTGGTGCCACTTGTGCAAACAATGGAACCAAGGTCACAACAGTGATCCAAACACTCACTTAGACGTTCTTCGAGGAATTCATAAAGAATGAGAAGACGTTAAGATATACAAAATATCAACCGATGATGACATAAGGGATTCACTAACAAAAACCCTCGCACAGGCAGAAGCATGATGGTCATGTTAAATCCATGAGTATTCGATACATAAATGGAGCCTAGTGCAAGTGGGAGACTGTTGGTGTAATGCCCTAGGCTTTAGTTATGTTTAACTGAAAACCGTTATGTATCATCTTTATCGTTTATGTTTATTATTTGATTATTATATAGTTTGCATATTTATTGTAATAATCTCCGTCCCTAATTATTAAGAGAATAATTAGTATAATTGTCAATGGATAATCATATGATGATTATATGCATAGAGATGCACATTGAAATTATGGGTACTTGTTAGAGAACAAGTGACTGGACTTGACCCGTATGAGATTTATGTCATGGTCAAATGTCATAAGTAAATCTCATAAGGTTACTTCATTTAGTTCCTAGACCTGAGATTATCATGACCTTACATATGATGAAAAGTCATGTTTGATTTTAGTCAAACGATATCTTAACACGATATCTATAAAGGCTATCTTTGGCATGATCGGATTCATGATGGGAAGGATGATAAATCAAGATGGAATTTGTCCCTCGAAAGAGAGATGTTTTGCTTGGGCCCCTTGATGAGTAATAATGATGAAAGTGTATGGCCGTACCCCAATATGATTGGAATTATCATTATACTCAAAGAATCGAGAAAGCATTGAACAAAGACAAGTTGACAAGGACCATGACCTGTGTTCAATATAACATCATGAGACAAAAGGGAGAAATGGAAGTACACCATTGGAAACGTGAACTCTTACGTTACATTATTTGGGTAGACATAATGGCTTGCTAGAGTCCGCTTATGTCTTATGAGGTTCGATATGATCAAACTCATTGCCAACATAATGTAATCCTATTGGGTCACACACAACTAGAATGAATTGGTTAAATCGGAGGAAGAATGATTGAGAGTCTCTGTAACTGGCTACATATGTCACGCGACATACTAAGCCATTGGCTTAATATACCGCGCGACATATCAAGCCCATACGCGGTTTGACAGCCTGTTCTCCTAATACGATTAGGAGACGTATTCATACTATTGTAGTATAAATATGGGAGGTCTGTCAGACCTAATTCTCTGGCCGAAATTTTCAAGGGAAAATCATAACAAAATACTCTCAATATTCTTCAAGGTTTTTGATCTAGCAATCATCAAGAAATCGTTCTTGGTTCATTCTTACGTGTGGATACAACAATAGAGGGTCTTCGCTCGTTTGACGATCAAGGCCTAGAGTTCCAATCTGAAGATTGAAAGGTTCTTGAAGATTGAAGTTTGTGATTCAAAATCACACCAATAAATTGTTCGATAGCTCAAGACCGGAAAGCAATTAAGGTTGGTAAATTCTATCTCATAGGAATTCAATTTAATCGTATAGAACGGATCTTAGGGCTTGGGTTTTGTGTTAATTTGATGCTTAATTCCGCTGCGCATGGACCCATAAAACCCAACACTGTATTCTCATGTTTGCTTAGTTTAAAATCGATCATTTGCTTATTTTGGTATCAGAGCCTTTTATTCAACAAAGTTATCCAATTAGCTCATCTTATTTATTCGTCCCGAGTCGGTGTGTCTCCTAGGTCTAAGTCACGCAATAAGGAGTGTAAGTTGTGCATCCATTAGGAAAGGAAGTGTATCCGAAGCAAGACAAAAAATAAATAATGAGTTGGTTAGGTAATTTTACGAATAGAAGATCTCTTCGAAATCATAATAATCAAATGAATGATTATATTATACAAACCGAGAAAGATGAAGATAGAAACAATAAAAGTATATTGTCTAAAGAAATCTCTTGGGATACTCAATTTTTAACTAATTGGAAACCTCCATCCATACCTATATCCGAAATATACAAAGATAAAGGCATATTCAATTTTAGATCAAGATTAGCTATAAAAACAAAAGAAACAATTACCCCTCTATATTCCAATAATCAGACAATGAGTTTATTCTCAAAATCCTCAATTAAAAAATATATATCACAAGGATACAGATTTTTACATATAGGATTAGTATAAATAGCTATTAAACCATTAACAATGAAAGGATTAGACACAAGTATCCAAATTGCTTTAAGAGATGCAAGACACTTAAATTACATAGACTCTTTAATAGGAGCAATTGAAACAAGTTTAACAAACGGACCAATACATTTTAATACCTATCCTAATTTTACAATATCATTAACAGATCCTCATATAATGAAAATTTGAACTTTAGATATTTTAACCCATAACTATCATATGAAAATGGGTTCACATATATATGAAATATTCTCCAGACTACATTTTAAAGTAATGAACACTGGACTATATTTCATATATATGTGAATGATGAAGATAGAAACAATAAAAGTATATTGTCTAAAGAAATCACTTGGGATACTCAATTTTTAACTAATTGGAAACCTCCATCCATACCAATATCCGAAATATACAAAGATAAAGGCATATTCGATTTTAGATCAAGATTAGCTATAAAAACAAAAGAAACAATTACCCTTCTATATTCCAATAATCAGACAATGAGATTATTCTCAAAATCCTCAATTAAAAAATATATATCACAAGGATACAAATTTTTACATATAGGATTAGTACAAATAGCTATTAAACCATTAACAATGGAAGGATTAGACACAAGTATCCAAATTGCTTTAAGAGATGCAAGACACTTAAATTACATAGACTCTATAATAGGAGCAATTGAAACAAGTTTAACAAACGGACCAATACATTTTAATACCTATCCTAATTTTACAATATCATTAACAGATCCTCATATAATGAAAATTTTAACTTTAGATATTTTAACCCATAACTACCATATGCAAATAGGCTCACATATATATGAAATATTCTCTAGACTACATTTTAAAGTAATGAACACTGGACTCTGTCCAAATGCTTTTAATAAAACCATAACAACCGGAGAAACAGTCTTTTGGGAGATAGACAAAACAAAAGCCAATATAACAATTCCAAAAACCATTAAATGGAGTGATATAACTCTACCAGAAAAATGGACTTATCCATCTAAAACCGTACCAAGTACAAAGATAAATAACAAACAAACAAGTGAATTAGAACAAGTCATACAATATGAAGACGGTTCAGTAGACTTAAAATTCAAAAGGTCACAATCTTTAAATAGAAATAAAAACCTTAATTTTAATATACCATCTAGAAGATCCACCTCAGGAAGATATGATTTCCAACAAGGAAATACAAAATAAACAACCAATATTTGAATCAGAAATTGAAACGAAAAACGAATATGAAACAGATTATATTGGCATAAAAAGAAATGAAAACTTTGCCCATCCGTATGAAGATAGTGAATTTACGGTAAACATGATAAAAAATGAATTTAAGCTAGATAAAAAAGTTTTAAGAAAAGATTTTCAAAATGAGGAAAACAAAGAAAATAGAGAATTATTTTTAGAACATATGACGAAAAAGAACAGAAAATAATTAAAGAAACATATTATGAATTCTGCAAAATACAAGAAATGCATGTACCATTTTTTTAATTCCTAAATGACGAATATTTATATAAAATATCCCCAATAACCCAAAAAATTAGAAAATGGTATAAAGTAACTCCAGATCTATTACCAAGTCATGAATATTATGAAGGAGAAAGACCCCCTTAGAACCAGCTTACTTTTGTAAAAATGGAATAAACCATGGAATTTTACCAATAGTTCACCCTAACCAAATAGAGGAAAAGATAACCAAAGACTTACATTTGCAAAATAACTGGACAAATTTATCAATACATACAATTGGACAGCAATTGGATAGAGTAGAAGACAAAATAGACAATGTCATGAATGGAATAGCCGTGGTGAAAGGAGAAGTAGAAAACTTCAACTTAACGGACTTTTCCACACCTATTAATAAACAACCAGAGACAGGAATAATATCTAAAAGATACACGGAGAATACGCGAAATTATACAATAAAACACCATCAAATAGAAAAGAACCAGAACCAATAACATACAATAAACAGATACCACCTTCTAAGAACCCGTTTAAAACGTCAGGTGTTAGACCAACCTTACACAATCTCTTAAATGACTTAATGGAAAATATAAAAGCCTACATACAAATAAAAGAAGAAACAAGTACAAGTAGAGACAAAAACATTAGTGACCTAACAGAATACAACGAAGAATCCTCATTCGAATCAGAATCTATCGCTACTTCTGAGGACAATGAATTAGACAATACAAACAAAGAATTAATGCCAATACAAGCCATAATGAACCTTCCTAATTATAAAAAAGAAGCAGAAGATTTACAAATAATAGGAAACCAACAAAAGTCTTACAATGCAAAAAACATATATGAATGGATTATAGATGGATTAAGTGAAATGGAAATCATTAATAAAACAAAAGAAATGATAATTGTAGGCAATATTTACAAAACAACAAATATTACAGAAAGACATGCTGCAGAAAACATAATCCTAAGATTCACCGGACAATTACGAACTTGGTGGGATAAACTCCTAGGAAGAGAAATAAAAGATGATATTTTATCTGCTGTAAGATTGAATGACCAAGAACAACCCTTAGTAGATGAAAATGGAAGACCTGCACCAGCACAATTAATAACCCTAATATTCAATATCACAACTCATTTCATAGGAGACATATATTTATATACAGAAAGGAACTCAGAAATATTACAAAATCTAAAATGCAGGAAATTAGAACAATTCAAATGGTATAAAGAGAATTTCTTAAATAGAGTTTTTAATTTAGCAGACCCAAATAATATTTACTGGAAAGAAAAATTTATTAATGGATTACCTGGATTATTTTCAGAAAAAGTAAAAGATACAATAGAACAAAAATTTGACGAATTCTTATAATGAATTAACCTATGGAGACCTAATTACTTGCGTAAACATTACTGGCTTAAGACTTTGCCGGGACCAAAGATTAAGTAATAAATTAAAGGAAGAAAGCGCGCAAACACGTAGAGAATTAGGACATTGATGTGAACAATTTGGATTTGGTAGGATACAGCCACCCCATAAAAAGAAAAGTCACAATCCCTATCATAAAAACAGCACTTATAGAAGAAAACATAGAAAAACAAATAAAAACTACATAATAGAGCCCCCTGAATACTATAAAAAACCAAGCCATAAGAAACCAAGCCATAAGAAAAAGTATAAAAACAAATATAACAACAAGAAATACAGAAGAAGTAACAAAAACTCGAATACCCACAATAAAGAAATAAGATGTTTTTTATGTAAAAAACCTGGACACATAGCTAGAAATTGCCTAATAAGAAAATAAATAAAACAGATTTGCAATAGCCTCAACATAAAAGAAATAGACCAAATAATATCCAAAATTGACAATCTTGAAGTATCATCTACGGAAAGTGCCCAACCTAGTCAAAATGAACCCTCATCCAGTACAGACAATACAGATAATGAAAGTGAAGAAAATGAATGTCAAAATGGGTGGAAAGGAGTATGTTTATGCACCACCAAAATCAATACTATAGAACAATATGGTGAAATAATGGAAAAAATTAAAGAAATCAAAGAACCAATAATAAAACGGAAATTCTTAAGACAATTAGAAAAAACCATAAAGGAAGAAAAATCAGAACCCTCAACGCCATCCCAATACGAAGATGTCGTACAAATATTCCAGAACAAAAAGAAACAAATTTCTTCAGTAGACTTGCAAAAAGAAATCAAAGAAATAAAACAAGAAATAAAAATATTAAAACAAAATAATCCAGAATTACAAAAATCATAAAAAGAACTAGAAGCAAAAATGACTTTACACGAAATTAAAAAATAAATAAGTGCAACTTATAAAGGAGAAACTTCCCAAACAAAAAACTTGGATAACCATCTCGAAAACCCTTTTTCCAAGACAACAAATAAAGGCATAAAAATAAATACTAGAGAAAATACAGCAACAGAAACAGACTCTTCCACAGAAGAAAATACAGAAGGAATCATATATACTTTAACCAAAGTCAGATTTCAAAAATGGTATGTCACTATAAACATAAAAATAGAAACTTTTCAATACGAAGGAATAGCCATGCTAGACTCCGGAGCATACTTAAATTGCATAGAACAAGGCATAATACCTTCTAAATATTTTATTAAGACAAAACAGAGTCTTTCCGCGGCAAATTCATCCAAATTAAAAGTCAAATACAAAATACCAGAAGCTCATATATGCAATAGTAACATTTGCTTCAAAACAAGTCTAATACTAGTAAAAGACTTAAATACAAAAGTAATACTAGGAAATCCCTTCTTACAAATGTTATGTCCCTTTAAGGTATCCAAAAAAGGAGTAGAAACAAAAATATTAGGATAAAAAATAATATTTAAGTTCCTATATCCTGTTTCTAGCCATGATGTAAACAATATACGAAGAACAAACGTATCAAAAATAAATTTATTACAAAAACAAATTGAATTATTAAAAGAAGATTTACATAATACAAAATTGGAAGAAAAACTTCAACTACAAGAACATAAGAAGACAATTGAAAAAATATTAGAAAAATTTGAGAAAAACCTATGTTCTGATCTCCCTACTGCTTTTTGGGAAAGAAAAAAACACGTCATTACTTTACCCTATGAAAAAGAATTTAATGAAAAATGATTTCAACAAAAGCGAGACCAATACAAATGAATCAAGAATTATTAGAATATTGCAAAAAAGAAATAAAGAATTTATTAGATAAAAAATTAATAAGGAAAAGTAAATCACCATGGTCATGCTCTGTTTTCTACGTAACAAAAAAATGCTGAAATTGAAAGAGGAGCACCAAGATTAGTAATTAACTATAAACCCTTAAACACAGCCCTCAAATGAATCAGATATCCAATCCCTAATAAACAAGACCTATTAAAAAGACTTCACAATGCATCAATCTTCTCAAAATTTGATATGAAATCAGGATTTTGACAAATACAAATAGCAGAACAAGATAGATACAAAACCGCATTTACAGTACCATTTGGCCAATACGAGTGGAATGTAATGCCATTTGGGTTAAAAAATGCCCCAAGTGAATTCCAAAAAATTATGAATGAAATATTCACACCATACACATTCATTATAGTGTACATAGATGATGTTTTAATCTTCAGCAAAAACCTAGAACAACATGAAAGACATCTAAACATATTTTACAAAATAATGATAAAAAATGGCTTAGTATTATCAAAATCTAAAATAAAATTATATCAAACAAAAAGAAGAATTTTAGGACACGAGATAACTAACAACACGATAATACCTATCCAAAGATCTATAGACTTTGCAGACAAATTCCCCGATGAAATAAAAGACAAAACTCAATTACAAAGATTCTTAGAATCATTAAATTACATAGCTGACTTCCTCCCAAAAATAAGAGAAATTTGTAAACCACTCTATGACAGATTAAGAAAAAACTCAAAACCATGGACAAAAGAACATACAAATATAATTAAGCAAATTAAGATACATGTAAAACAATTGCCCTGTTTAACAATATGTGATTCAAAAGCACCAAAAACAGTTTCTACCCATGCTTCAGAGATAGGATACGGAGGAATATTGACCCAAGAAATAAACGGGAAAACCTATATAATCAGATACTACTCAGGAATATGGAATGAAACCCAATCCAAATATTCAACAATAAAAAAGGAAATTCTTTCAATAGTTTTATGTATAACAAAGTATCAGGATGATTTATTAAATCAACAATTCACTGTTAAAGTAGATTGCAAAGCTGCAAAAGACGTTTTACAAAAAAATATAAAAAATTTAGTTGCAAAACAAATCTTTGCCAGATGGCAAGCCTTATTATCAATTTTCGACTTTGAAATAATTCACATTGCAGGGAAAGACAATTTTGTCCCAGATTTCTTAACAAGAGAATTCTTACAAGAAAACAATGGAAAACAAATGCCCTAAATTAGAAATAGGTTCTTCTTCACAATCAAATCAAATACTAACACCAAGAGAAAAACTCTATCAGGAAGCCCTAATTATTGAAAAACAACATAAACTTGATTTTTCTGACAAAAACCTCCAGAAATGGCATGTACAAGTCAATGGTGTATATATACATTTAAACAATATAAATTACTTAAATTTTTGTTTCCAAAAAATCGAAGTATTATTAAAAGAAAGCAAAAACTTTTATGCTCCTGTACCCATTGGTAAATATCCTCCTCCAATCCCAATCAGTAAAATCGCAGAACTAAGATATCATATATTTGACCTAGAAGAACTCTTGGAACACAATTTTACCAAAAAATTTAAACCATCAGTTGAAGCAGATATTTCCGCACTAAAAAGAATTATAAAATGTATTGAAAATGATCATATAGGAAGTACTAGACAAAATCCCATGATGATACCAGACTAATAACCTCTTTTCTATTTATTTTCAGGATCCTTGACAATGACATGATTATGAAAATTTTTAGAAAAATTAGTAAAAAAGAATATAAGATTAGGAAAGAAATTGAATTTATTAAACAAGAACTGTTAGAAGAAAGAAGAAGGAATCCAAATTATTGGACTAATTTAGAAATCTCTTTAAACAATGTAATATGGTATAAAAAATAAAGGCTTAGACTACTCTATTGTGAACTTGATATGATCCTCTTAAATAACATTACAGGATAAAAATGGTTTTGCAGGATGATTTCAGGTTCTTCGACAAAGAAAAAAAGATAAAAAAACCCCTGTTCACCACTGCACCCTTAACAAAACTTCCCATTTTTATTCCTGAAAAAATACCCAAAAATGAAAACAAATTTGAAATGTTATCACCTTACAAAACCCCCTTGTCATCTTCATCTTCACAAACTCTTCCACCTAGTCCAAGCCAACAATTGACCACTTATAAACAAACCCTTAACCAAAGCCCAGCTCCTCTTATCCAACAAATTACACCCAGTTCCTATCCAAAAAACACACCACCAACTTCCTATTTCTACAAAAATTATTCAGAATTTGCCTGTGTTTTAGAATCAGAATTCTTTGAAACAAATACAAAATGGCATCCCTACCAAATGTCTGAATTCCTCCTTCCCAGTTCCCACAATTATCTGCCTGATAATTTCTCCAAATCCCAGTTTTATTACGAAAACATTTTGACCAAAACAAAATCAGCCACTTTCATATATTCCGCAGATCATTTGGACCCCTCCAAAATAAGATATTGCAAAGTGAGAATTTTGAAATTTTTAACCATTTCTGATTGGGGACAAAGGCCCAGTGAGGCAAAAGATTTGGCCCTTCCAAACAATATAACCCGCTTCAACTATTGGGACTATATTAATGCCTGATCCCGAGCTTTTCTCAAACAAAACAAATCTTTTTCACTTTCATATTTTTTCTACTTCTCCCCTGACTTTCCTTATCCAACCCCATATTGGTTTAATCTTTGGTGGACAAAGTTTGAGCTGGATAAATAAATCGTTCCATCTTCTGTACAAAAGGCCTTCAATTTATGGGCCAAACATATTACTTATCCAGAGGAAATTGAACAATCCCCCATTTGGGCCTAATTTTGTCATAACTTTCAAGTCCCTTGGATCTTCATGACAGAATTTGACCTAAAAGAAGAACAAATGTGTGAGTGTGTATAAATGGGTTTACAAATGGGTGCCCCAAGGCAACAAAAGTGTGAGTTCAAGCACAAAACAATTCTCCCAACACTGATCAGGAAATACAAAATCAAGTGGTGGGACAAAACACCCTTATCTGACTGCAGCCCAGAAGCAGTCACAAAATACTTTGAACAGAAACCCCAATTTTGCAATAGTATTCCACCTAAACAAGCCCAACAAAACGAAGAATTCCTTCGAAGAAAACAAGACATCATGATCCAGATGGCCCAATGCACAAATCCTGGAGACCTTGACAGACTAATGACTAATGGCCCAATTAAGTGACGAAGGAAGCTCATCTTCTACAATACCTGACGAAGCTATACCAAATGATGACATGTTGACTCAAGTACAACTAGAAGACCTATGACAAAAGAAAGACAGAAGGCATCTTCATACAGTGAAGCCGCCCCTCAAAATTCAAAAAGCAACGGACAAAGAGAATCCACTTTCTTAGTGGATATTACTTTTCTTTCCACTTTCTTAGTGGAACTTATCTTTCTTTTGTACTCTTGTATGCTAGTCAAAAGTTGTGGATCCCTCTTCAGAGGACAAATGCGCACCGCACATGTGGCGCGATTCACTACTTCCCCTTGTATTATAAATAAGAAGTCCTCCTCATTTGAGAAGGCAAGTTTTTCTTTTAAATTTCTAGGTTCTCCTCTCTCTCTCTAGATATCCCTCTCTCCCTCTCAACCATCGACTGTAAACCATCCACTATCAACCATTGTAACAAAGTTCTGTATTATATACAAAGTAAGTATCTCTTGTATAATTACGTTTTTAGTTCCTTTATATATGATTTCTATGGTATAGAAGACTTTTTAAAATTTATATGATATATCGGTATCGGAAATCAGTCAGCGTCAGGTGTGAAAACACTTTTGAGATGATTAAATCACTCATCGAAGCTGTATAATATTCAAAATTTATACAGTGTGGCGGGTAGAACAATGACCACGTACGTACCTTAAATTAAAAAGGTCAACTTTACTATTAGAAAAAAGTCAAATTTACTATTTTACTGTAGCAATTTAAATTTCATAGACTTTCCTTTAGAATTCCTGTATTTTTATTTGATATCTTCTGTATTCTCATGTTTGCTTAGTTTAAAATCAATCCTTTGCTTATTTTGATATATATATATATATATATATATATATATATATATATATATATATATTCATCTTTCTTTAATTCATCATTTGGCCCAACTCTTAATTAATGAGTACAATTGGTATACTATTATAAATACCTTTGATTTTCTCTGGACAACAAGCAATTTCTTTCAATTGATATACTATTATAAATACCTTTGGTTTTCTCTGGGCAACAAGCCATTTCTTTCGCTCCATCATTGTTATGCTCACGTAGATGTAGATTTGTAAGCTAAGCCAAGTTTGCATCATTGATATCCTTGAAAAGGCTTGATATCTTTTCGTCTTATCATAGGTGCTATCTATGTGTTATCTCAATCCCGGAAGGAAAGTGCTCATCATATTCATTATGCTATCGCAAGTGCTTACTTAAACTTTCACCGTTCACAATAGAATTTAATTTCATTTTTATTGCATCAAAAGAGCTGCTTATTATAATGATTAATTTATTGAAAGAATATATAATCCCCTCATTACATTTTAGGGTTCAAAAATCAAGTAAATTCAAAAATTAAAAAAAAAATCCTCTTTATATTAAAATAATGTGAGTGCATAGTTTGATGCAAGTATAGAGAGTGAATATTAGAGAAAAAGTGAGATATAAAATAAGGGGCATTTACCAAAAACTACTTTTGAAATATAAATATTACAAATAAAAACCAATCAAGTTGAATATTAACAAAAACTAATTGGTTAAGAAAATAGACCTGAATGCCCGTCTCACTCCCTCACACACGCACACACGCCCTACCAGCTGCCTCTTTCTCTCTCTCTCTTTTTTTTCCCATTTTTTTTTTAAAAATATGCAATATATCAAAATCTAAAAATCGAAAAAATAATTCGAAGACACCTTTTTAATCATATCGTCAATACGAATCAAATAATTAATATATATATATATATATATATATATATATATATATATATATATATTAAATTTTAGAAATGATAATTCCTTTGTATATCACTTTTTTAAAACCAAATATCAAGCACAAAAACTCATTAAAAATTTGATAAATTCATTTATCAGTTGTTTAAGCCAAATACTTGGCACAAAAATCTTTAAAAAAAACTGATAAATGACATTTATCAGTTATTTAACCAAATACCAAGCACAAAAACTCTTTAATAAAAAAACTAATAAATTCATTTATCAGTTGTTTAAGTCAAACACTTCGAACGAAAATTCTTAAAATACCTGTTAAATGACATTTAACAGTTGTTTAACCAAATACCAAGCACAAAAACTCTTTAAAAAACCTGATAAATTCATTTATCAGTTGCTTAAGCCAAACACTTGGCACAAATATCCTTAAAATTAACTGATAAATAATATTTATCAGTTGTTTAACCAAAAAGCAAGCACAAAAACTCTTTAAATAAACTGATAAATTCCTTTATCAATTTTTTAAGCCAACCACTTGGCACAAAAATCCTTAAAAATAACTGATAAATTCATTTATCTGTTGTTTAAGACAAAAACTTGGCACAAAAATCTTTAAAAATAACTGATAAATGACATTTATTAGTTTTTTTTAACCAAATAGCAAGCACAAAAATTCTTTAAATACTCTGATAAATTTATTTATTAGTTGTTTAATTCAAACACTTGGCACAAAAATTCTTAAAAACTACTGATAAATAAAATATATAAGTTGTTTAATCAAATACCAAATACAAAAATTCTTTAAAACGCTGATAAATTCATTTATCATTTGTTTAATCAAAACACTTGAAATATTTTTTTTTAAATAACTGATAAATGACATTTATCAGTTGTTTAACCAAATAGCAAGCACACAAAAACTCTTTAAAAAACTGATAAATTCATTTATCAGTTGTTTAATCCAAACAATTGACACAAATATCCTTTAAAATAACCTGATAAATAACATTTATTAATTGTTTAATCAAATAAAAATCACAAAAACTCTTTAAAAAGTTACAAATTCATTTATTAGTAGTTTAAGCCAAACACTTGACACAAAAATCCTTAATAATAACTAATAAAATGACATTTATTAGTTGTTTAACCAAATAACAAGCACCAAAATCCTTAAAAATAACAGATAAATGACATTTATTAGTTGTTTAATCAAATACTAAGGATACAATCTCTTTAAAAAACTGATAAATTCATTTATTAGTTGTTTTAGCCAAACACTTGACACAAAAATTCTTTAAAATAACTGATAAATGACATTTATCAATTGTTTAACCAAATACCATGCTCATAAACTCTTTAAAAAAAATTGATAAATTCATTTATTAGTTGTTTAAGCCAAACAATTGACACAAAAATCCTAAAAATTAAATGATAAATGACATTTATCAGTTTGTGTTAATATATATAATATGGAATAATCCAAGCAAGAAATAGTTAGAACTTAGGTTACTTAGATTTTAAATTTTATTTTTATTTCAGCTGAATTTCTATTTATGGTTTATCTAAAAAGTTAACATCTTTTGGAATTTTATCGAGATAATTAACTTGAACACTAATTTTCGATCAAGTAATTGGATTCACTGGTAAAAGTCAATTAGATCTAACTTTGCAGGATGGAGTTCGAATCATAATACAAATTTTTCTTAAATTCAACAATTATTAATGCATTTGACTTATCAAACTTTTTTTTTTAAATGTTGCTTTACTTGTTTGTACCGTCAGAAAAATACACCTATAATCATTCTATTGATAAACGAAAAAGAAAAACAAGACAGTTTTATAAATGGGGTATGATTCATGGTTTATTCAAGTTTTATTTTTACTTGTACTTGATACTGATTTATTGACTGAAAGCTAATTAAATTCATATTTTTATCGATAAATTAATTATAGGCATAATAATCTGATTTCAAAAACTGAAATAAATGGAGCCTTGTAAAATTGTACAATACCTGCAAACCAAACAAGCAAATCGCGGACAGGCCAAGCCAAGAATGAAAATAATAAAATCGGGAAGACTAATGTCGTGGTGAAATTTGAAGGCTTGTAAGGTAGCCAATACTCCGACAATTAGCGCTGAGAAATGTAATGCCAGATGAATAAATCTTTGTGTTGGTTTTGGTGGGGAAGGTGGTCACCGGAGGTCGGAGAGGTGGTCGTCGGAGGTGGGTTGGGTAGAGAGAGAGGAAGTGTGGGTGTGCATACTGTGTACAATAAGTAGATTTTGTAAAATCATTTGTTTTTGAAGTAGTTCTTGGTAAAATCACAACGTACATGTTTTTTTTTTTTTTTTTTTGTAAATTGCATGTTTTAGTAGTTTTTGGTAAAAACTCCTTAAATAATTAGTGGATAATTTTTGTGAGTATAACATGTGGAGGCCATTGAATAAATAAATATTATAAACTTTCATTTTTAATAGGGTGAGTAGAAAAATCGAACAAACCAAAAATATCGAAAAAAGCGTGACCGAAAAACCGAACCAATAGGTTATTGGTTAGAAACGGTTCATTAACTTAAAAAAACCGAATAAACCGGCTCGGTTTCGGTTTAATATATCAACACCGTTATCATAAACCGAACCGACTTTATTTATAAGTTGTCATTTTTAGGTTATACTCCCTCCGTGTCGGGTCAATGGAGACTTATTTTCTTTTTGGGTCGTCTCACGTGATTGGAGACTGTCCAAAATGGAAAGAATGTTGTGAGTGTAATAGTAAAATAGGAGAGAGAATGAGTGGAGGGAATAGTAAATTATAATGGTGTTGTGAGTATTAAAATAATGTAGGAGAGAGAATGAGTGGAGAGAATAGTGAAGATTCTTTCCTTTCTCTTAGTTATTGTGCCCAATTTTTTGGTGTCCATTGACCCGACACGGAGGGAGTATATATATAATCTTTCTCTTTCCAATAACGTTGACCCTCTTTTCTTTATTCGGTTTCTCGAAATTGACCTAAGGTGACTACTCGATGGTGTCGTAACCTAGCTATCAACTTCCCTTGCCGGCAACGACCACCCTACTCTGGTCTGGTAAGCGTGACTCTCACATATTTTTCTCTCTATTAATGCCTTTCAACCTAGCTATCAATATCTTCATATATACCTTCCTCTTTGTGTAAGTGAGATCGATTAAGAAACTAAGCAATTACTCTAATAGTACACTATTAGTTATTCCTGTTACTCTATCCCAAAATAAATTTCACATTTTTTTATGTTAATACGAATAAACTTTAAGCAATAATTTTAGATTAATTTAATTATTCTAACCAAAATTTAAAAATTGTTGTTGATAGAAATTTTAATGTTGTATCAATAACAAGTTTAATATTTTCATTAGGTTAATTAAATTAACCTAAAATTATTGTTCAAAGTTTCTTCATACTAATATACAAAAAAGTGTTATATTTATTCTGGGACGAGAGTACTTTGCAAATCAAGAAAGTGATTGACTACAAGTTCATTGTGTGCTACAGTTCTTAGGAACTGATTTACTTGATATGACAGATTATTCTCAATTATTGTTTAATGGGTAATAAAGTTATTATGCTAACAAGTATTATGTTTTTATAGATGGAACCCATTAATATCGAGATTAGGGAAGAAAACGATAATCATGAGATACCCATTGAAGAAACAGATAGAAATGAGTGAGCTGCTAATGAGAAGGGGAATGGGCATACGCGGGCTAAAAGATCAATGGTTTGTGTTCATTTCACTTATATTAAAGGTGCAACAGAATCAAAATGTTCTTATTGTAAGTTATGGTTAAAATGTCATTCTAGTAAAAATGGTACCTCCAATTTGAATAGTCATTTAGAACACCATTGTCTTAATTATTCTGTTTTGTTGAAGAAGAAGGGAGATAAAAAGCAATCGATCATAGGTTTTAAGCTCGTAGGGAAGGGGAAGGTAGTTCTCTAGCTACTCCTTATTTAATGAAGAGAAGTGTAGGAGGGCAATTGCTAGAATTTGTATCAAAGACAATAGACTCTATTAGTGTTATCGATGATGAAGTATTCAAGGAATATTCTTGGGAATTGAATCCAATGTTTAAAATCCCATCTTGGTGGAATGTAGCTAGAGAATGTTTGCACTACTAGAAACAAGGCATTTACCGACGGAATTTTACCGACGAAATTTAAATTTTATTTGCCGGGAATTTTTTTTTTAAATTTTCGTTTCGTCCGTCGGTAATGGATTAAATTCCTTCGGTAATACCGACGGACTGAGTCCACCGGTAATACAGACGGACCTCGTCCGTCGGTAACAAGCCCTATAAATAAAAACTTTCCCCCTTCCTCGGCCATTTACGCCTTCAGCTCAAATAAAATTAATACGCAAACGCCGAACCCTAAGGTCTGAACCAACGCCGTCGCCGAGCCTTTGCCATTCGCCGTTCGCCGTCGCCGATTAGTAATCTCTCTCACTCGCTTTCTCTCTCTCAATCGTTTTCTCTCTCTCACTCGATTTCTCTCTCTCTCACTCACTTTATCTCTCTCTCTCTCTCTCATTAGTCACAGGCGTAGTCCCCGTTCAGAATTGAAGTCGCCGTTGAGTATTGAATTAACTGGAATCTAGAGATTGCAATCTTACTTGACTGAGGTAAGGTTTAAGGTTTCTGTTTTTATGTGTAATCTAGTGTTATTTCTGTTGCAATCTTATTGAATTAACTGGAAATCTAGTGTTATTTCTGTTTTTATGTGTAAATATAATGTTAGTGACTTCCTTATAAATGTTTAAAGCTTTTGAGTGTGAATCTGTTTTTATGGTCCTTTAATCACGTGCTGAAGTCCAAGCTGATTGTACATTGAACAGCAAAAGTCTGGAATTTAAAAAAGAAAATTTTGGTCTCTTTACCTCATTACTAAAGCTGTTGGTTTAGGTTGGTAATGCTGATGTTAATAAGTGTAACATAGCTTTTAAACATATGACGCAATTTCTTTTACTTTGTTTCTGAGCCGTAATAAATATATCAATTGTGACGGTCATAACCGTCGCAAAAAAGCGTAACATTACTTTTAAACATATGACATAGTTTCTTTTGCATTGTTTCTGAACCGTAACAAAGACCGTTACAAAAAACAATTATGACGGTTTATCACCCGTCACAAAGTATTTGTGATCCGCGCAATTAAGTCGGACACTAAACTGTCACAAAATCGTCACAAATACCTTTTGTGTCGGTTTTTGAGTTTTTTGCTACGATCCGTCGACCGTCATAAAAGGAGTTATTTTTTGTAGTGTAACTTTCATTGATATGAATTGTAAGTATATATACAAAGAGAAATCTTGAGGAGCAAAAATAAGAATCCTAACTAGAATAGGAACAACTAGAATAAGGAAACAAATTATGCTATCACAATTTGAATAGGAAAAGAATACTAAGTGGAATCTTCTTCTTGATTTGGCATATCTCTAACAGGACGGACTAGAGAAGAGAAAAGAGAAGAGTGCCCAATGTTTTTGGAGAAAACAGGAGGTAAAGGTGGACCATGGTATGCCCATTAAAAATTTATGATACTTTAAATTAATATACCTAGTTGACATTGTAGTATTTATAATATTTGCTCAATCATATAATAAATGCCACGTTTAATTTGTCAATGACTTTAATAAATTTATCAATGATTTTAATAAATGTGTTTTACTTGTTTGACATTTTTGTAAAATTGTACATTTTTTGTACATTGCTAAAATTGTACTCAAACTCTTAATATTTTTAGAAACTCGACATTATTTAGGAAAGAGTTTATTACAAAAAACTCATTAAAAAAGATGGCATTAACAAAAAAAAAAACATGTAAGATAGAATTTTACAAAAAACTACTTAATTAAATATGAATATTACTAAAAATCATTTTTCACACAAAACACACACCCATACTTCCTCTGTTCACTCTCTCTCTCCTCAACCGGTCAACCCATCTCCGGAGACCACCTTCCGCACCTCCGGCGACCACCTCCGACGAGTCCCTTGATTCCGGCTAAGCTATAAGAAATTCAGGCCGAATTTCACCAAATTCCTGACAGTCAACTTTATCATTCTTCAAATCCAAAGGTCTAAATGTGCAGGACCTGGGTACACTCTTAGGGACCCACACTGATGCAGTATGAAGGCACGGAAGGAACAACAGCCTGGGACACAGACGGGGACTCAGCAGTAGACAACCAAAACTTCAGCAACGCATGTTTCCTTTTCTAATTTAGTTGTTTCCTTATTTTATTTAATGGTATTTTAGGACTGTTATTTTATTAATATTTTGATTGATTTTCAATTAGGTTTATTTTGGGTAGGGTTCTAGAATAATCCTAGGGTTAGTATTTAAACAGCCGCAGAGCTCTTGTTTTAGGGAGCCATTGATTTTGAAATTATGAAAATATAGTTTTGCTGATGAGCAACTATTATTGAGGGTTTAAATCCCGTCTTATTTTCTTAAATTCCGTTCAGTCATTCCTCTCATTATCATATAACCTCTCTTCTGTATCAATTGGTATCAGTTTGCTGGTTGAATTGATGACTGAACGAAGGCGTGATCATGGTGTTCATGGTGTTCGTAGAAGGGTTCGTGAAGCGAAGCCCCAGGCATACGATCCCCATCACGAATGTGACCTATATGAAATCAAGAAGGACGAACTGCGAAGAAAGATTCAAGATCTCAAACTCCGTTTGTTGCGTTCCGAGATTCGAGAACTCCAAAGATACTTTGATCGGATGGAGGGTCGACGAATCCAACGACAACTAGCTGTTAGTACCCGGTCCGAAAAAAGGTATTCTAAATACTTGGGCCCGGTTTAATATAAAAAAACCTAAAAGAATCTCCTCATTCGTCCGTACCTCCGCCGTCATTGCATGCGTGGAAAGTACGCCAGATCAAAGTGCCGATCGGCCCTCCATCCACTGTATGGCCGATCGAACCTTTAATTTGGTGCCGATCGAACCTAAAGTCGTTGTGCCGATCGACCCTTTATTTTGTGCCGATCGACCCTTATATTTAGGGCC
The DNA here is from genome assembly GCA_022495995.1 of Adenophora triphylla var. japonica. Taxonomy (NCBI): domain Eukaryota; kingdom Viridiplantae; phylum Streptophyta; class Magnoliopsida; order Asterales; family Campanulaceae; genus Adenophora; species Adenophora triphylla. The sequence continues at coordinate 106,150 of JAFEMH010005632.1, forward strand.
GATCGACCCTTCAGCTGGCCCAGCCCAAGTACCGAAGCACTATAAATAGGAGTGTCCGGTTACAGTTTTTCACACACAATTCATTCGGGAGAAGCGAGATTACACTTGCTTTACCCGTACTTCTTCCCACATTCTTCGAATCGCCCTAGATTCGATCCCAAAGTCTTGCTACAATTGGTAAGGCTCTTTTTAATATTTTTGTTCTCTATTATTATTATTGTTATGTTAGAATAAATTTACTTGCATGCTTAATATGTTTTAATTATTCCTTTATGCTAGATTTAGGACTATTTTAATATATTTAAATATGAATAGCCGAGGATGATCTAAAGTTTCGCCCAAGAAAACCCAATGGATCTAGGAACTATTTCTTTCCTTCCACCTTAGTAATAATTGTCCCATGATCAACAATCCCCCAAGAATGAACGTTGATTAGTGCACCTTCCGAGGGCCTAACTCAAAGGTTCTAGGGTGTGATCATTAACTAATTCTTTCTCTCCCCTCCTCCTTATGCATGATCCCGTTTCTTCTATCTATTCCTGTAAACACCGCACACAACCAACACCCCACATGCTAGAAAGACCGATCCGTCGGGCAATAGGAGTGATAGCGTTTCTTCTTCTGTTGTAACTTGACCCCCGAACCCAATTAAATGCTTAGCCTTTTTTCAAAGCTTTGGGCTATATCAAAGTGGCGTGGCGACTCTCAAAATTAAACTAATATTTTAATATGGTTTAAATCGAGTGTCACTAAATGAATATCCCATTTCGGTCCGACATTATATGATTAATTATTTCAAACGTCCGAATGCGCGTTGCATCGGGACGGGGTATTCATAGTGGCGACTCTGCTGGGGACTGTTTTGAAATCTTTTCAAACTAAGTGGGTCAGACTTTCGTTTTCTTGTATGGTGTTGTATTTTACCTTCTTTTTCTTTCTTCTATTCCTAACTGTTGCATTGCATGCATGCATCTCATGTAAATAAAAATAAATCTTTCTCTTAAAAAAGAATTAGACTTCTTTACCTCACACTACCACTGTCCGTGTCACACTGCACAGCTACCCCTTAACCCATCGGAAAAGCCAAAGTGCGGGAAGTGTGGTGATCATGTCGCCTCCCTTCCGAGTCTCACTTGGCCATCCACTCATCAGTGCGCTTCGGCTGCACGGTGGGAGCCTGAAACCTAACCCTTGTGTCACCCACTTTGCTAGGAGTACACTCCCCGTGACCGGTTGGTTTGACTAGCTTTTTCATGTAGACAATTAATAAGGTCTTTGTGTTAAGTCACTACGAATCAATGATAAGTCAAGATCTATAAAGAAAATAAAGGCACTAAAAAAAAAATTGATTTTCCTTTTAAAGGACGTACCATGTAAAGTTTGAATGCTAGATCTTGTCTTATCATAGGTCTGTAGTACTTCCCATATATATCATCTTAAATGTCTATATGAGACGGTTAGTCATTAGGATCCACCACTTTAGGACCTTTAGTTAGTTGCGAAAAAGGGGTATCCCTTCCAACCAAGAGTAGGTTCTATAAAAAATAGAGGGCTTTTTTGTAAATAAAATGCTTAACTGCTCCTCATTTCTAGGACCCTCCGAGGTCCACTCTTCATTTCTAGGACCTTCCGAGGTCCACTCTTCATTTTTAGGACCTTCCGAGGTCCACTCCTCATTTCTAGGACCCTCCGAGGTCCACTCCTCATTTCTAGGACCCTCCAAGGTCCGCTCCTCATTTCTAGGACCCTCCAAGGTCCGCTCCGACCCTCTGAGGTCCACTCCTCATTTCTAGGACCCTCCGAGGTCCACTCCTCATTTCTAGGACCATCCGAGGTCCACTCCTCATTTCTAGGACCCTCCAAGGTCCGCTCCTCATTTCTAGGACCCTCCAAGGTCCGCTCCGACCCTCTGAGGTCCACTCCTCATTTCTAGGACCCTCCGAGGTCCACTCCTCATTTCTAGGACCATCCGAGGTCCACTCCTCATTTCTAGGACCCTCCGAGGTCCGCTCTTCACTTCTAGGACCCTCCGAGGTCCACTCTTCATTTCTAGGACCCTCCGAGGTCCGCTCTTCATTTCTAGGACCCTTCGAGGTCCGCTAGGACCCTTCGAGGTCCACTCTCCACTCTTCATTTCTAGGACCCTCCGAGGTCCGCTCTTCATTTCTAGGACCCTTCGAGGTCCGCTAGGACCCTTCGAGGTCCGCTCTTCATTTCTAGAACCCTTCGAGGTCCGCTCTTCATTTCTAGGACCCTCCGAGGTCCGCTCTTCATTTCTAGGACCCTCCGAGGTCCACTCTACACTCTTCATTTCTAGGACCCTCCGAGGTCCGCTCTTCATTTCTAGGACCCTTCGAGTTCCGCTAGAACCCTTCGAGGTCCGCTCTTCATTTCTAGGACCCTTCGAGGTCCGCTCTTCATTTCTAGGACCCTTCGAGGTCCGTTCTTCATTTCTAGGACCCTCCGAGGTCCGCTCTCCATTTCTAGGACCCTCCGAGGTCCACTCTTCATTTCTAGGACCCTCCGAGGTCCGCTCTTCATTTCTAGGACCCTCCGAGGTCCGCTCTTCATTTCTAGGACCCTCCCTCAGGGTCCACTCTTCACTTCTAGGACCCTCCGAGGTCCACTCTCCATTTCTAGGACCCTCCGATTTCACTCTTCATTTCTAGGACCCTCCGAGGTCCACTCTCCATCTCTAGGACCCTCCGAGGTCCACTCTCCATTTCTAGGACCCTCCGAGGTCCGCTCTCCATCTCTAGACCCTCCGAGGTCCGCTCTCCATTTCTAGGACCCTCCGAGGTCCGCTCTACATTTCTAGGACCCTCCGAGGTCCACTCTCCATTTCTAGGACCCTCCGAGGTCCGCTCCTCATTTCTAGGACCCTCCGAGGTCCATTCTTCCATTTCTAGGAACCTCCGAGGTCCGCTCTTCATTTCTAGGAACCTCCGAGGTCCGCTCTTCATTTCTAGGACCCTCCGAGGTCCACTCTTCATTTCTAGGACCCTCCGAGGTCCACTCTCCACTCTCCATTTCTAGGACCCTCCGAGGTCCACTCTCCATTTCTAGGACCCTCCGAGGTCCACTCTCCATTTCTAGGACCCTCCGAGGTCCGCTCCTCATTTCTAGGACCCTCAGGAGTACCGCTTCATTTCTAGGACCCTCCGAGGTCCGCTCTTCATTTCTAGGACCCTCCGAGGTCCGCTCTTCATTTCTAGGACCCTCTGAGGTCCACTCTTCATTTCTAGGACCCTCCGAGGTCCACTCTTCACTCTCCATTTCTAGGACCCTCCGAGGTCCACTCTCCATTTCTAGGACCCTCCGAGGTCCACTCTCCATTTCTAGGACCCTCCGAGGTCCACTCCTCATCTCTTGGACCCTTCAAGGTCCACACCCTCTACTGCGGACCGCCCTAGGTCCAGTCTCTCTATCTTGGACCGTTCAAGGTCCACTCTTTGACCCTTCGTGGTGCTCTTCCTATACTAAGTCCACTCTCCCAATCTTAGAACATTCAAGGTCCACTTCTCATCTTTTGGACCCTTCTAGGTCCACTTCTTCTACTTTGTACCATTCAAGGTCCACTCCTCAATTTAGGACCCTTCGAGGTCCACTCTCTCTATCTAGGACCATTAAAGGTCCACCCTTCCACCTGAGACTCTTCGAGGTCCACCCTCGTCTCTTGGACCATCCATGGTCCACTCCTCTACCTTAGACCCCCATGGTCTACAAGTTAGGACCCTTCAAAGTTCTACCTCTCATCTCTTGAACCTTCCATAGTCTGCTCCCTTAGCCTTAAAACCATCCATAGTTTAGATCCTTTATCTCTAGCACCCTTCAGCCAAAGACTAACCAAGGCCAATCCTCACCCAAGCCCAAATTAACTCACCTAGATCACCCTCATTTGACCAAGGATCGAGTCATCTTCCTCTCCCTTTTTCACCAAACGGACTCTTTTACATTCATCCTCTCTCTTTCTCTAAACTTAACCCTGGTTGTATCATCAATCGGGGCCCCCTCGAACTACGGTGACCTGAGACTCGTATCTTAAATGGTAAGGGTTACGTAGGCAACTTCAGCCCGGTCAAACTCAAAATTGTGGAGGTCAAATATTTTCTCAAGGATGCCTTAAGATTAATTATGAATCTAATTCAACTCATTGGTTTGACTCCGCCATATGTTCTTACAGAATTCCACATCATGTCTATGGAAAAAAGCATTGAAGCCCTCAAAGAAGTCTCAAACATGAGGTTGGGAGTGATCAAACTCCTCAAAGACATGCATGAAATTGAGCAGCACCATTTGTCTTACATTCAGGAATACTTGAGAAGAGTTCCTCCTCCTGTTCAATTCTGGGGTCCCTATCATCCACATGCTTATGGTTCCCCTTATGGTCCTACACATCAGAATTTCTCATTCAGGATACCTGCTGTGGCCACCAACCAACTAAAGGCATCAATACCCGAGAAGAAGATCAACAAGGAACATTTTGATGATTTAGGAATGCCTGTGGGTGAGTTCTTCGACATTTTGGTGGGAAAGAATTTGATCAAGCCGCTCGAGAACTACAAGCCTATTAACCCAAGGGAAGACTTAGATACATCCAAGTTTTGCAGATACCACAAGTACACTGGGCATACCACTGACAAATGTGTGCAACTGAAACGCTCAATTCAAAGATTGATCAACCAAGGGAAGACCCAAGGCCTCATTGATGAAGAAACCCTCGTACTTCAAGGAAGGATTTAGATTCATTCAGTCTTGTAGGTTCTAGTGTGTCTTTCTTACTTCCACTTTGGGCATTGGTATGTAATGTCCACTTTAGATTAGTTACTTCAATAATAAAAAAGGTCTTTCTTTCTTTTCTCTCTAGACTTGAGACATAATCTCGCATTACTTTCAAGAAGATTGTTTTATTTATAATTATCAATTGGTTGCTAATCTCACTGATAAACTCACCGGCTAATAAAGTAAACAATGAATGAATGCTTTGATTGGAGTAAACAACTCACCGTTCCTTCTTCACATACACCATCCCTATACACCCTTCTCTTATACACTCTCTCCATACTCCACCATATACTTTTCATGCACTCCTTGTACACACCCTCTATGCTCCCTCGAGCATACACTTCCCCAAATACACTCTCCCCCACTTAAACATCCTTTTCATATGATCATTTATTTTAAACCCCCGCTTGACCTCCTTTCCATATGATCAAGACAAGCACCAAGACCGTTGTTGCTCATCATCAGAAAATAGCTGCTCACGCCACTGCAATTTAAAGAAGATGCAAGGAGTTGTTCTTATCCTTCACAAGTGCTACATGAATATCAACTTGGGGCTCACCAACCCCCAAATCTCGCGTCTCCTCTGATTTTCCATTTGATCGATAAGCTTTCATTGAATATGCTCACATATCTTTCTCATGGTCTGAATATATTTTGCCTTACATTAATAAGTCGGTTAAATGAGTTCGCATTTATTTTAAAAATACTCTTTTGAGAATACTATCCAGTAGCGATTGAAGCTTAAACCTTTCACCATAGGAAGCCATAACCTTATCCTCACTAAATAATACCCTTTCATTTCAAGATCGACAAGTTTTGAGACCCTAAGGAAGAAGCCCATACTAGGGGCTCCCTTGATTCACAAAGGAAGTAATCACCTCCAAGCTCAAGAAAGGCGGAATGCAGAAGAAACTCAGACAAGGGGCTCCCTCGACTCACAAAAGAAGGAACCACCTCCAAGCCCAAGAGGGAAAAGGTAAAAAACATCCTAAAGCGTACGCTAGGGGCTATCGCGAGCAAACGAGTCCGAAGGCTTTCCTCGAAAAAAAAAAAAAAGACATCGAGTGAAAGTCCTATCGTGATCAAGTTACCTGCTGAAAGGTTGTGAAAATGAGACATCGAGTGAAAGTCCTATCGTGATCAAGTTACCTGCTGAAATCACAACAAACTCGCGAGAAGAAGCAACAAAGATTCCCTCTTGGACGAATCCCGTAAACCAATTCCAAAGTCCATCCTCTCACTTTTAGAGGATTCCATCACCACCCTTGACCTTATCAAAATCAAAGTTAACCTCACTCTTAGAGGTTCTGAAGAAGCAGCAACAAGAAAATCCCTTCACCTTAGAAATTCCAAACACATCCCTCAAGCCAACCTCTCAGCAAATGGCCCAGCCGACCTCTCACTTTAAGAGGTCATGTTAAGCATCACCCAATGGTCGATCGCAACCCAAAGACCAGCTACAACCTCTACCGGATGGCATTCTCATTCTGAGTCACTTGTTATCCTACGTGAGCATATTGCATACTCTCGCCAAGTTTAGGAACTCGTCCTATTCTTGAAATTCGTTCATTCGACTCCTCAAACACTGTCTGCAAAAGTCCCACTCGGGCTTCGCATCCGTGCCTCTCAACGGCACTCCGGTAAAAGCAAGGAGACGCGCGCCAGGGACTACTCCCCTCGGCTTATGAGAACAAAGGAGCAACAAATCTCAACTTGAAAGACAGAAAAATAGAAGGGGCTATAATCAGTCAAATCCCAATTTTTCTTCCACTCCAGTCTTGTTTCTTCCACTCCAGTCTTGTTACTTCCACTCCAGTCTTTTTTCTATTTTTCATTCTTTCCCATAAAGAAGATCAATGCAGTGGCAGCCTGCACGAAAATTACCACCAAACAAAATTGAGCAAAGAAGCAACAACGGAACATCCTTATCCTTCCAAAAGTCAAGCCGTATTTCCAACTTCTAATCAAAGCGGCCATTATTTGTTTACTTATATAATTGGAATTTGACAAACCAATCAAACGAGGTCCATTCTCAAGCAATCAAGATATAATTACGAACAAAACAAGTCTTCAAATGTCTCGACAAGTCTTCTTTTCTACAATCTAGGAAGAGCCAAACACTGTCTTTCCTCGCCACAGGGCTTCCATACACTTTTCTACACCTAGTGATGCTTATACTCTCCCAAAAGAGTCAAACCCAAAAGCGAGAGTGTCATACACGAAATCGGGATCCATTCCCACCTTCGAAAAATGTGCCCCCGCACATATACATTTCCGAGTCTTGTCCAATGATCGATTGATCGTTGTTCAAACAATGGGTCGCCTTCCGTGGGCCGCAAGATGACTCGTCTGCAATAGGGATACATTGAATCTCTCCAAGCCGGGGCTTTTATTAAGCCGTTCTCTTCGTGCTCTCTTTACTGCATTTCCCTTCGGGGTTTACTTTGCATCATCGATCGGGGCTACGCCATGGTCACTTCATCAAATGTTGAGGCTCCCCTCAACAGAAATAGGTCGACTATGTGGTTCTTCAGAAGAGGTCAGGGGCTCTAATCGAGGCTCCGACAAAGTCATATCTAGCAAGAAAGGCATCCCTTGTCATCAAGATCAGCATGTGGCAAACGCTTTGAGTTAGTTAGAAACATAATTAATCATGAGGCCTCTTTATCAAATAAACATGCTTTCAAAATACCGTCTTCCTTGGTACCTTGTTTACAAAAATCACTCTTTGGTCTCCACAAATTTTCAAACTCTTCAAATCTATCAAATACGTATCTCTGTGACTCTCAAGATGACTCGGTCCTTATCTCTGGACATCAAACTCATCCAAACCCACCTCCTATCATAGACACCCACTCAGCCTCGCCTTGCTTAAACTGCCTTGTTTAGACTTACCACAAATGTAAAAACCTAGCCTCAAGCCTAGGTGACAAATTACCTCTCTAAACCCTAGCCTCAAGCCTAGGTGACAAATTACCTCTCTAAACCCTAGCCTCAAGCCTAGGTGACAAACTACCTATCTAAACCCTAGCCTCAAGCCTAGGTGACAACTACCTATCTAAACCCTAGCCCCAAGCCTAGGTGACAAATACAAATCTAAACCCTAGCCTCAAGCCTAGGTGACCAAAAACCTCTCAAAACCCTAGCTTCAAGCCTAGGAGACAAGTACCTTTCTAAACCCTAGCTTCAAGCCTAGGAGACAAGTACCTTTCTAAACCCTAGCCTCAAGCCTAGGAGACAAGTACCTTTCTAAACCCTAGCCTCAAGCCTAGGTGACAAATGCCTCCCAAAACCCTAGCTTCGAGTTTAAACCCCTCTCTAAACCATAGGGTAACTGCCTTATATGTCAATTTCTAGGATAACTTTTCATTGCAATGTACAAAATAGAAAGTAGAAACATTCAAATTAACTCATAAACTTGTATATAAAAGCATTTGCATTACATCAGTGAGTCGGCATAAAATTAGAGTCTGCATGCTTCTTTCCTACTTTTTCCTACAGGTACTACAAAATAAAAAGTCCTAATGACCCCGACGAGAAGTCGAAGCGCGACCACGGGAAAATCTGGATGTCAAGTCTACCCTCACCTCCCCGTCGGCCATATGCACAAAGAAGTGGTCGGGAAATGGAGGCATATCTACAATCTCAGGATGTCCAAAGACCCATCGCCTGGATAACCAAACTCTGCCCCCTATACAGCCCAAATTTCAGCCTCGCATTCGCCTCACCACCTGTGGTGATCTCGAAAAGCTCCACAAAGTCCACATAGCCCATATCAAGCCGGGGATCGGATAAGCAGGACCCTGCGCAGATACTCCGCCCTCCTCGCCAATCGGTTCGGATACCACATATTCCTGGGAGGATGTTGGGGCGCATAAAGCGGAGCCCACGCATAATGCTGTCTCGCCACCCGCTCACCCAAATACATCTCATCAGCAAGCAATCCCACCAACAACTCCGTGTGAGAAGCGCCACGTCCCCGGACAACACCAACCGCCTCTCGAGGCCTCGTGAGTCCATGGGTAGAGCAAAAACTCGGGCCTACTGGGACCATCAAGAACAGCCCTCAGCTCGGACTCACGAACCGTCTTCGGGAACCCCTCAATCCGATTCTCCTTCCTCCAGTAGCGCAAGACGGGCACATCTCGAGTCTGGTCCCGCAGAGTCAGACGTTGGGTGACGACCGCAGAGTCAGGCGTTGGGTGACGACCGCAGAGTCAGGCGTTGGGTGACGACCGCAGAGTCAGACGTTGGGTGACGACCGCAGTCGGCGTTAAGTGACGACCGCAGAGTCGCGTTGGGTGACGATCGCGCAGTCGGGCGTTGGGTGACGACCGCAGAGTCGGGCTGGGCGACGACTCGCAGAGTCGGTGGCAGTCGCGACGCACTGGCAGGAATCCCAGGACGCTGGGTGACGACCGCAGAGTCAGACGTTGGGTGACGACCGCAGAGTTAGCCGTTGGGTGACGACCGCACAGTCAGATGTTGAGTGATTCCCACACAATCATATTTTCAGTTTGAGACGCCGCACGTCCGCCATTCTCGGGTACTAAACGCCCACTCTTTCTGAACTACGACTTGGCTTTATTCCTATTAGGATACGTAGGTAGCCCGACGTGGGTCCAAATTTCCCCGGCTCGACCTACTCCGGTCATCTTTCTCGCGACTCAGCTCTAGTCCAAACCTCACATCCGCGAGATCATCGTTTCACCTCCTGAAATCCCTTTTTTCAGGACGGATCCTATTCTTTTATCGTCGACCCCACTTGTCCTACAAGAAGCGTTGTCGAGGGGCTACTGTTAGTACCCGGTCCGAAAAAAGGTATTCTAAATACTTGGGCCCGGTTTAATATAAAAAAACCTAAAAGAATCTCCTCATTCGTCCGTACCTCCGCCGTCATTGCATGCGTGGAAAGTACGCCAGATCAAAGTGCCGATCGGCCCTCCATCCACTGTATGGCCGATCGAACCTTTAATTTGGTGCCGATCGAACCTAAAGTCGTTGTGCCGATCAACCCTTTATTTTGTGTCGATCGACCCTTATATTTAGGGCCGATCGACCCTTCAGCTGGCCAGCCCAAGTACCGAAGCACTATAAATAGGAGTGCCCGGTTACAGTTTTTCACACACAATTCATTCGGGAGAAGCGAGATTACACTTGCTTTACCCGTACTTCTTCCCACATTCTTCGAATCGCTCTAGATTCGATCCCAAAGTCTTGCTACAATTGGTAAGGCTCTTTTTAATATTTTTGTTCTCTATTATTATTATTGTTATGTTAGAATAAATTTACTTGCATGCTTAATATGTTTTAATTATTCCTTTATGCTAGATTTAGGACTATTTTAATATATTTAAATATGTATAGCCGAGGATGATCTAAGGTTTCGCCCAAGAAAACCCAATGGATCTAGGAACTATTTCTTTCCTTCCACCTTAGTAATAATTGTCCCATGATCAACAATCCCCCAAGAATGAACGTTGATTAGTGCACCTTCCGAGGGCCTAACTCAAAGGTTCTAGGGTGTGATCATTAACTAATTCTTTCTCTCCCCTCCTCCTTATGCATGATCCCGTTTCTTCTATCTATTCCTGTAAACACCGCACACAACCAACACCCCACATGCTAGAAAGACCGATCCGTCGGGCAATAGGAGTGATAGCGTTTCTTCTTCTGTTGTAACTTGACCCCCGAACCCAATTAAATGCTTAGCCTTTTTTCAAAGCTTTGGGCTATATCAAAGTGGCGTGGCGACTCTCAAAATTAAACTAATATTTTAATATGGTTTAAATCGAGTGTCACTAAATGAATATCCCATTTCGGTCCGACATTATATGATTAATTATTTCAAACGTCCGAATGCGCGTTGCATCGGGACGGGGTATTCACACTAGCGCAGTTGGAGGACTCGGATTCAGACTTATCGTCTGATGAAGAGGGCTCGGAGTCAGATCTGTGGTCTGATGATGATGAGGATATCTATCCTTTCGATCGTGATCACGAACCTGAGTGCAAGAGAGAGGCCGATCCTCTGACTCTTGACGAGTTTTGTGACGGATTGAATCCTGTTACCGTGGATTGCTTTGTTGATTCGACGGGTTCCGACATTGTCATTGATTGGTCAAAACCACCAATCTTTGATGACGATAATTATGAAGAAGATTTTGAAGGTTTTGAACCAAAGAAACCATTATGTCAAAAAGACGGGGTGGACTGACATCGCCCTAGGAGACCAAGGAAGTCACTACGAGAACCCGAGCTTGAGGCGGCGCCTCCTTGGGATGGCAAAGAGCGCCTCGTCGATGTGTGAAAAGGTATTGATGTTTGGTTCACATGTTGATTTGGTAATGGAACTCAAACTGTTCTTTTCTCTCCGTACGATGATCCGTTTGACACGCATGTGCCCCGTTCTTTTGCTCGATACATCATTCAGAAAATAATTGTTGAATTCTTTCTATCATTCCAATGGTGTGATTGGATGGATGTGATGAGAAGTGCTACTAAGTATACAGTTCGAAGACGTTTGAAGCTTAAGTTTTCCGAGGTATTTTCGAAGAGCAACGACTCAAATTCGAGGTCGAATTTTTCTAAGAAGAGGAGAATGATGCAAAGATGAAGGCACGGAAGGAACAACGGTACTGGGACACAGACGGGGACTCAAAAGCAGAGACAACCAAAACTTCAAAGAACGCATGTTTCCTTTTCTAATTTAGTTGTTTCCTTATTTTATTTAATGGTATTTTAGGACTGTTATTTTATTAATATTTTGATTGATTTTCAATTAGGTTTATTTTGGGTAGTGGTTCTAGAATAATCCTAGTGGTTAGTATTTAAACAAATTACAGAGCTCTTGTTTTAGGGAGCGATTGATTTTGAAATTATGAAAATATAGTTTTGCTGATGAGCAACTATTATTGAGGGTTTAAATTCCGTCTTGTTTTCTTAAATTTCGTTCAGTCATTCCTCTCATTATCATATAACCTCTCTTCTGTATCACACACCATGGGTAGGACCCATTGCAGCTACATTCAAGACCGACTATACAATTTCAATAAAACAACCGGACCACAGCATGGAAAAATCAACCCTAAGTTACTTACGAAATATATGCCCATCAAAGCTGAAGGAGGGACAGAATGATTCCCAAGTGTATCTGGACCAAGACAATGGTCCCAACTACAATTTCACAAACTCCTTCTACAAAAGAGTGTTGGCACATAAATCCGTTCTGGGAGTCGATCAGCAGCTACGATACGGTAAAGATACTTACGCGCTAGCTCAAGAATATGCTGCTGGTTTTGAAGACTTCAGGAAACAATTTGCGTTTTCAATAAATAGCGTTGTTTATTAGTTGTTTATCAATTGTTTATCATGTTTATCAGTTGTTTATTAGTTGTTTATCATGTTTATCAGTTGTTTATCAGAATGAAAGTTAGTAGATCTGAATATCTCTCGTTAGGGGTTTTAATTTGATTCAGTTTGGTCATTGGAATGTGAGAATTGGAGAGTCAATTTGTAATGCATGTACCTTGAATCAGTAAAATTTAAGTTGTTAGTGTTGAAGATTAAGCATTTCGAATTAAAGCTTTGTTGAAGTAGTTTGTGATCTTGCAGACTATTCCTCGAACTGAAGATGATTGTGTTTATATTTTATGTTTATTTATGTTCTTTTTTTCTTTTTTTTTTTAAAAAAAAAATAGCACTTTCAATTTACAAAAGTATTTTTTTGTAATTTTTATAAAAGTTTTATGTAATTTTCATCTTGTGTGTATTTTTTTGTAATTTCCATCTTTTAAAATTTTAAAATGAGTTTTTTTTTTAAATACCTCTTTAGGAAAACCTTCGAGCTTCCTCCAAATCAAGGCTACATACAGATACAGAGAAACTAAAGGGAGAACAGAAAATTTTGGAGGAAACCTGTTTCTCTATAAGTTATAAAAAATCCTATTTTTAAATATATCGACTTGATGTTTTAAAGCCTAAACTCATTGTTTTAAGGCCTAAACTCGCTATTTTATTTTCTAGCTTAAACTCACTGTTTTAACGCCTAAACTCACTATTTTATTTTCTAGATATTTTCAGGCCTAAACTCAATGTTTTAAGGTCTAAACTCGATATTTTTAAGGATAAAAGTGGGCTTTTTATAAATTATGGAGAAACAGATTTTTCCTAAAACTTACTCAAGGGAGAAATAGGAGTCAAAATTGAAGAAAAAGGTTCTAAGATTCTTCTAACATAATTATACTTTCTCAGAGTTTCCGGGAAACAAGGGATAAGAAAAGTGAAATCCCTGATTATCTACAAAATTATACAGATGACATATATATGCTGACTACATTGAGAAGATAATTAGTTGGGACCCCAACAGCTCAAGTACATAACTTTCTTCAAAGACTCCTCCGATTGCTTTAGTTTTACTTCTTTAGCACTGTTTCTTGAAACCATCTCTGCTGCTGCCGGAGAAGATAGCACTTTGGTGCGAGAAAATGACCGGAGATTGGACTTGGCATGGCTGTGGAGGGACCGAATTGGGTAATTCCACCGGGCATAGCCTTGATCTTTAAGTGCCTCTACCAGTCCAACGCTTGCTGCCACCATCCACGACACTTTCCTTACTGAACTCATATTTCAATAAACGATCTTCTTCTTTTGACTTGAGATCTTCACTGAGTAATCTGAGGTTTTCTTTGATTATGTTTATGATTTTGAAGGAGAAGAAATCACTATATATAGACAGACTAGAGAAGAGAAAAGAGAAAACAGGAGGTAAAGGTTGAAAAGAGCCTATGGTTTTGGATGTAGATATTGACCATATTACCCTTACAGGTCCACCAGTCATCAACTAGGAGTAGGAGTAAAAAAGATGGAAGTTGAGTCCTCAATTGGTAATATTTGACACTTTGTTGTATTGGGCACATGTTTTAGTTTGTTTTGGAGCCGAATTCGTAAAAGAGAGGTGGTTTTAGGCCAAACCAGACAAAAACTTAGCCATAAGAATTGGGGTTGCCCACAGATTTTTAACCCAAACCAGTTGCTCATGTACTTATTGTTCACCCAAATTAGTTTTTATTTTAATACATTATTTGATATTAAATTTATATTATGACAAAATAGTTTTGGCTATGAGAAATTGTATATTACTGTCACTAAAGTTAGCATGAAGTTATAATGTAGTATCTAAAGTTTTATTTTTAACAATTTAATATACTATGTTCACAGTATTTTGCAATTAAGGGTAAAAATGAATAACACTTGACGAAAGATAATGAAATAGACGAAAAATGTAACGAGCGTCTTTTAAAATTATATTTTCATTCCATAAAGTTTAATACTTTTATGAAATATATTGTAACAATAAATTATCATAAAAAAGAATTATTAAATAATTCTAAATATAAATGATTTAAAAAAGAATTAATATAATATGTATGTTAAAAACTTAAAAACAAAACATAAAAATTAATAATTTTTATTTACATATGAAATTACCAATTTCTTTTCGTTTGACCTAATCCGGCCAAAATTAGTAAATACTCCCTCCGTCCTATCCATAAAGACACAAAATTGGTTTTGCATGACATTAAGGAAAGTGTCTGGTGAATTAAATGTTGTAAGTATGAAAAATGAGATAGGAGAGAAAAAGTTGGATAGAAAATAGTACGTAAATAGTTACTATGAGTATGAAAAGTGAGTCACATGAATAAAGAAGTGTTAAAAAAATCATTTTGAGAGGTGCCTTTTTAAATTGAACATCCTAAATAAAAATTTGTATATTTTCGAGTGGGACAGAGGGAATAGATGTAATCTTATGGGCATAGACAGGTCAAATTTACTAAATATGGACTCCCTCAACCGCCTTTCTTTCTCTATAGTTGCTATCTCCCCTACTAGAATTCGACCCTTCTGTCACTGTCGTAGGACGCAGCCATCGCAATTGCCCCCACCAACGGTCACGGTCTGGCAAACTTGTGAACGCAGTTGGGAGCGCCTGCTCCCATTAGCCAAACCTCGCCTTTAACTCGCCTTGAGCGTCCGCTCCCATAGAGGGGGAGCGTCCGCTCCCTCTGTTCCAGAAATTCCGCCCAGTTTAGTTTGAATAGGATTTTGTTTCCTAATTCTTTTTGTTTCCTTTTTCCTTTGGTTTTCCTAATTCCTTTTGGGACTGGAACTCCTTTTTGTAATCTCTTATATATATTTCCTCCATGTGAGAAGAATAAACAAGATAAATTATTATCCCAATTTAAAATTCAACATGGTATCAAAGCCTCCATACACAAGTTTTTGATAGATGGCGGAACAAGCACCACCGGCCGGTGGTGGTGATGGACGACCTTCTCCGGTTTTGAAGATTGAATACAACTCTCCCTTCTACCTAGGTCCCCAAGATCGACCTGGTGATTTCATAACTCCTACTCGCTTCCGTGGTGATAACTACGATGATTGGGCTGGTGATATACAGACTGCTCTCGAGGCTAGACGCAAATTCGGCTTCTTGGATGGATCTATTCCATCCGCCGTTCCTCCTTGCACCGAGTCAGATTGGAATACCATTCATGCTATGTTGGTATCATGGCTCATGAACACTATTGATCCCGAGGTTAAGAGCACGCTGTCCAAGTATAGGGATGCTAGGCGTTTATGGGATTCTCTTAAATCTCGATATGCGTTGGTGGATGGACCTCGCATTCAACAACTAAAGATGTCGATAGCACGATGTGAGCAGACCAAGACCATGCCTGTGGCTGTGTATTTCAGTAAGTTGACTGGATTGTGGGAATCTCTGCACAATTACGAGCCGCTTATAGATTGTTCTTGCTGCGACAACTGCACAAATGACGTAAACACGCGGCACGAAGGGCGACTGGCAAGCTTCATGAATTTCTTATGGGTTTAAATTACGAATACTATGCCTCTCTTCGTACTAACCTCTTGTCTCAGGATCCCTTGCCCACTCTTGATCGAGCTTATCAATTGGTAGCACAGGCTGAACGAGTGCGACTTGCTAAACCAATTCTTGATGAACCTCCGGATGCAGTTGGATTTTCTCTCAAAATCGGCGGTTCTCGTGGTCGTGACAAGCCCGATAAATCCCACCTTGCATGTTCTCACTGTCAGAAAAAGGGTCATGATGTCTCTTCTTGCTTTGAGCTTGTCGGTTATCCAGAATGGTGGGGAGACAGTAGAAAAACAAGTGCTCGTGGTGGCGATCGCCTCAACAAGGTCGAGGCAGAGGAGTTGCGCGCACCAACTCAGTTGCCCAAGTTGGTGCCGCCCAAGTCGGCATGGCTGCTGGACCCTCTACTTCTTCATCCTTGTTTACTGCAGAACAATGGAATGCTTTGGCCGGCCTAGTTGGTAACACTCGTATTCCGGATAATCGCCTTCATGGTACGTTTGATACATCTTCTTGGATCATTGATACGGGAGCATCCAATCATGTGACCGGAAACGCTGCTTGTCTCTTTGATTCATATTCTATACAAGCTTGCCCTGTCAAGCTTCCTAACGGTGCTTCAGTGTTTGCTCATATAGAGGGCTCTGTTCGCCTGACAGACACCCTTGTTCTTCATCATGTTCTTTATATACCAAACTTAAACTGCAGTCTTCTTTCTGTTTCTCAATTATCTGATGATGTTCATTGCACTGTCCATTTTAATGCTTCTCTGTGTGCTATACAGGACCAGTCGAGGAACCTGATTGGAACGGGTGTTAGGCGGGATGGACTATACTACTTCGGGGGCGCACCTTCTGCTTGTCATGTCTCTGTCAACAATGCATCTGCTTTGCTCGAGTTGTGGCATAATCGTATGGGGCATCCTTCTGAAAAAGTAGTGAAACTTCTTCCTCCAGTCTCTCATCTGTCGGGTAGTCTTCATCAACCTTGCGACGTTTGTTTTCGTGCTAAACATTCTAGAGATAGCTTTCCTATTAGTGAGTATAAGTCTACTAGAGTTTTTGAGAAAGTTCACTGTGACTTATGGGGTCCTTACACCCATGTTTCCTCTTGTGGTGCCCGTTATTTCTTGACTTTGGTAGATGATTATTCACGTGTTGTTTGGATTTATTTATTAGTTGATAAAACGGAAGTTTTTCGCATGTTTATGGCCGTTGTTGCAATGGTAGATCGACAGTTTTCTCAAAAAATCAAAATTGTTCAATCAGACAATGGCACTGAGTTTAACTCCCTGTTTGATTATTTTCTTTCCACCGGAATCCTTTTTCAAACATCATGTGTTGGCACCCCCCAACAAAATGGGCTTGTCGAACGTAAACACCATCATATTTTGAACATAGCTAGAGCCTTGAGGTTTCAGGCTCACCTTCCCATTTACTTTGGGGCGAAGCGGTTCTTACCGCTGCTCATTTGATTAATAGAACCCCTTCTCCTTTGTTGGATAATAAAACTCCCTACGATATCTTGTTTGGCAAAGCCCCCTTTTATGATTCTTTTCGAGTCTTTGGTTCGATGTGTTATGCTCATAATCAGCAGGCTAGGGGTGACAAATTTGCTAGTCGCAGCCATAAATGCATCTTTGTGGGGTATCCCCTTGGTAAAAAGGGGTGGAAGCTATTTGATCTCGAGACCAAGAAATTTTTCGTCTCTCGTGATGTGAAGTTCTTTGAGAATGTGTTTCCATACAGCGATTCTACTACTGTTCCTCATATCCAGGATTCTGTTGATGTTCTTGCTGAGGAAGAAGCTTTTGGTCACATTGATTTTCCTATTGAAGAAGACTCCGCTGCTCCTTCTGTTGAACCAACTGCAGCCGAGCCCATTCCTCTATCCGATGTACAGGAAGAGGTTGCTCCTACTATTCCTTCGGCTCCCACTGCTCCGGCTCCCACTACTCCTTCCGGTGACTCTGGATCTGTCCCTTTAGGGAGGGGTATGCGACAGAAACTGCCTTCTGTTCGTCTTCGCGATTTTGTGGCCCTTACTACATCTTCTAGTCCATCCCCCGCCTCTCTGTCTTCAATCGGTTCCTCAGGTACTCCCTATCCTATAGCTCACTATATAAACTGTGATCGGTTTTCTGCAAAATATCATACTTTTCTTGCAGCGCTTACAGTGGCTAAAGAGCCGACTTCCTTTCGCGAGGCCATGGCTCATGATGGCTGGAAACAGTCAATGCAAGAGGAAATTCGTGCCTTGGAGGATAATGGCACATGGTCTATGGTTTCTCTGCCTCCTGGCAAACGGGCCCTGGGATGTCAATGGGTCTATAAGATCAAATATAATTCTGACGGAGCAGTTGAACGACTTAAGTCTCGGCTCGTTGTTCTTGGCAATCATCAGAAAGAAGGCATCGACTACACAGAAACTTTTGCCCCTGTCGCTAAAATGGTTACTGTTCGGGCTTTCCTTGCTATCGCTGCTTCCAAGAATTGGGAGTTACATCAGATGGACATTCACAATGCCTTCTTGCATGGCGACTTAGCATAAGAGGTTTATATGAAACTCCCTTCGGGCTTTGAAGCTCCAAAAACCAACACGGTTTGTCGTCTTCATAAGTCTTTCTATGGCCTTAAGCAAGCCCCTCGCTGTTGGTTCGCCAAGTTATTGACTTCCTTGAAGACTTATGGCTTCCTTCAGTCCTACTCTGACTACTCTCTGTTTACTTTCACAAAACGTACGATACAGATAAATGTGCTTGTGTATGTTGACGATCTCATCATAGCCTGGAACGATTCCGCTGCCTTACTGTCCTTCAAAAGGTACCTGTGTGAGTGCTTCAAAATGAAGGATCTCAGATCTCTCAAATACTTCCTTGGCATTGAGGTTGCTCGCAATCCCGATGGCCTGTTTCTGTGCCAACGAAAGTATACATTGGATATTATTTCTGAGGCCGGTTTACTAGGTTCAAAGCCATCTAGCTTCCCCATTGAACCTAACCATAAGCTTGGTGTTGCTACCGGTGCTCCCTTGGAAGATCCGGAACGCTATCGCCGCCTAGTTGGGCGCCTCATTTACTTGGCTGTAACTCGAACGGATCTTGCTTATTCGGTCCACATCCTTTCTCAATTCATGAATGAACCTCGTTCCGAGCATTGGGAAGCCGCTCCAGGGTTGTTCGATATCTCAAAGGCACCCCGGGACAAGGCATTCTTTTGCGCACTGACAGCGATCTCACACTTCAAGGATGGTGTGGCTCGGACTGGGCTGCATGCCCCATCTCTCGTTGTTCTCTAACCGGGTGGCTCGTTTTTCTCAGGTATTCCCCCATATCTTGGAAAACTAAGAAACAACCTACTGTTTCTAGATCTTCTGCTGAGGCTGAATACCGTGCCATGGCAGCCCTTACTTGCGAGCTTAAATGGCTGAAAGGTCTATTATTGAGCATGGGTGTCCATCATCCCAAGGCTATTCCCATATTCTGTGAAAGTGAATCGGCTCTTCACATTGCCAAGAATCCTGTTTACCATGAGCGGACCAAGCATATTGAGGTGGATTGTCATTTCGTCCGTGATGCTATCTCCGATGGCCTTATTGCTCCTTCTTATGTTCCCACGAAGACTCAGTTGGCTGACATATTTACTAAAGCACTCGGGAAGCAACAGTTTGATGTTTTACTTAGCAAGTTGGGCATGCTTAATCCTCACGCTCCAACTTGAGGGAGGGTGTGAACGCAGTTGGGAGCGCCTGCTCCCATTAGCCAAACCTCGCCTTGAACTCGCCTTGAAGTTTCTGCCTTCAGGGAGCGTCCGCTCCCATAGAGGGGGAGCGTCCGCTCCCTCTGTTCCAGAAATTCCGCCCAGTTTAGTTTGAATAGGATTTTGTTTCCTAATTCTTTTTGTTTCCTTTTTCCTTTGGTTTTCCTAATTCCTTTTGGGACTGGAACTCCTTTTTGTAATCTCTTATATATATTTACTCCATGTGAGAAGAATAAACAAGAGAAATTATTATCCCAATTTAAAATTCTACAAAACTCGCCACCATCCCTCCTTCGCTCTACCTTATTGCCTCCTCCCCCTCACATCCATCCTACTCCTACGTTTCCCCTTCTAATGGTATCCCCCTCCTCCCTGTCTTCATCTTCGTACGTCGTTACACATTTTTTTTATTTCGTTAGCTTTAAGTGCTATCTATGTTTCCCTGATTTGTAACATATTGTGAATATAGTGTACTAAACTATAAAAAATGTAACTTTACATCCTACATTGCAACTTCGCGTGAACTCAGCGACAATAAAGTGCTTTTATCCCTTTGACCAAATTCATTTCGCTTCTCTCTCTTCTCTCTTCTCTCTTCTCTCTTCTCTCTTATATCTTTTCCAAGCAGGCAACAAGGTGATCACTTGAAGAACCACTGCTCATACATCCTCTCCGGTGCAACTCATCTTGAATAGTCAGCCGACACTATGCCCATTGAAAGGTAAATAAATAAAAACCCATCAAGATAATAGACTTTATTGGATTCAATGTTTGGTAGTATCATAGTTATCCAGGATTTCAATTTACAAAAAGCATGGTAGGGATATGTAAAATAGACTTTTTGATTTATAAGAGTTTCTTTCATGCTTAATTGCTCAATGTTAACTCATCTATGATTGATTTTTCTTGACTGATTTTTTAGTCCTATCTTCCTTGCTTCTTCATCTTTTGGCAGCTTATTCGCGCTCACCGTCTCCAGCAATAGATATAGCTCTAGGCATGATTCTACATCATTTTTGGATCTTTAGTATCAATTTATAACCAATAATTTTGTAACTTTCACCTGATATTTTTATTACTTTCTTATGTCCTGAAAATTTAGGTTGTACTTGCACGTAGCAACATAGTTTGGATAATTGATTGAATAACAAGTTAGTAGTGGCGCAATGTATTAATATTAGGATAATTTTTTGTTTATGCACTCTAGATGTTTGTATTATTGCCTAAACCAAATTAATTGTTTCTTTTCTTTGGTAATCAATATTTATTTGATTCCTTGCTTTTTCCAGATCCATGATTGAAATTTGTTTATCTTCATAGAATGATGATCTATACTAAAAGATGAATAGTTAGAATCCTGTAATTTTGAGATGAATTATACTCCCTCCACTCCACTAAAAAGTCAATTTTTGAAATTCGAGTATTTCTGAAACTTTTTCTGTTTGATTTATTTTTTCGTTAAGTTCTTCCACCAAGTAAAAGGTATACAGAGCTGCTGAGGTGAATATTTTGTCTAGATACAAGTTTTTGATGGAAAATTAGTGAGCTCAAATACTCTATGCTATTATACATACATATATATATATATATATATATATATATATATATATATATATATATATATATATATATATATATATATATATATATATATATATGTAGAAGTCATGGAAGTAATTGTCTCTTTTTAATTTTTTTAATATTTGTGAAAAATTACAAAACAACATTTAAATTGAAATCAGAGGGACTAATATGATATTTGAGGGGCCCCAAAAAAGCAATCATTTTTTTACCATTGTGAAAAAGTGTTTTAAGTTTTTTATTTATTGACATGACATTGATGTATCATATAAAACTCGACAAAGAGCTCTTACTTGTGGATGCTATTATAAAAAAAAAATAGTATTGACCAAATTCATTCTATGTGAATGGTTTGTTATCACCTAATATCGTTACCTCTCCGCCCTTATAAAACTTGAAGCATTGGTGAAGGGTAGAAGGGACTACTCCATTAGCATGTGCCCAAGGTCGTCCTAATAACAAGTTGTACGATGTCCTTGAATCAATCACGTGGAATAAAGTGTCTGCTTGCAACTCACCAATCACTAGTTGTAGACGAATCATCCCAATTGCACGTTGTCCTCCTTGGTTGAATCCTTGAATGACCAAACGGCTCTTCGTGAGTTCATCTACAGATATGCCCAGCTTCTTCATTATAGTTTTTGGCATGATGTTCACAACTGATCCGCCAATGAGGATACAATTGATCTTCTCTTCTATGATGTATCCTGTGACAAACAGAGGACGGTTGTGCAATTTCGAGCCTAGTTGGAAGTCCTCATCAGTAAAAGTGATTGTCGTGCAACATGAGGCACAAGGTTGTGACGGAGGTTTCCCGTTGTCTACTTCATTAAAACCCCCCTAACTTCATTACGTTTTGTGGGGTCTTAATTACCTTTGTCTCTTCGACGTCTTCATCATCTTCTTCATATGTAGACACCATGAAAACTTCGACAACAAGTTCTTCCGTAGTCGCAAAATCGGTGAGGATGGAGACGTAATTTGTTTCTGATGAGTCTTCGCTGTTGTAAGTACCCAAATCTGGCTCATGCCTTCCGGTTAAGTTTTTCGGCAATTCCCCAGACTTTCCTAAAGTTCAGGGGCAATTTGGGAACTTTTCCAAACCTTCCGAGGGGTGAAGGACTTGCTAGGAATTAAAATTCCACGTAGTCCTTCACTGGAAAAGAGCTTCTAGAAGGCCACCTTGCATGGTTCTAGAAATAAGCTGAGTCAACTCTGGATAAGACCGCACGGCCTCATTAGCCTTGGGGTTACAGCCGCACGGCTTCATTAGCCATTGCCAGAGTGCCTATAAATAGAGGCCTCCTCTACCCATTTTGAAGGACAGTTTTCAGCAGTGTTACTCTGCCAAAATACCACCACGAAATTCCAGAGAGCTGAGAGTACCAAAAACCACCTCCCTCCTCTTCAAAATCCTTCCAAAGTTGGTCCTTCCCTAGGCAAACTTCAAGGAGATAGAGGGACACCACCATTGGTAACCTCTCCTCCTCTTTATCTTGAAATATACTTGTCATTATGTGATATATTGCTCCTTGATTTATATATTGTTATATACTTGCTTGGTACTTGATATATTGTCATTAAAGATCCCATGTTTAGGCATGTAAATCATATTACCCCCATTCCCCTATCACATAAGATCCATGGAAGATCCAACCCTAGGATGAACAATAAGACCTCAAAAAGGCTTGTTCTTGGGTGGATCTCTCACATGTTGATGTGAAAAGTAGCATCCTTTGTACTTAAAAGACCATCTTTGCATATAAAGTAGCATCATTTGCACTTAAAATACCATCTTTGCATATAAAGTAGCATCCTTTGCATCAAAAATAGTATCTTTTCATATTAAAATGTCATCTTTTCATTAAAAATGTCATCTTTAGATTAAAATGCATTCCCCATGTCCCTCATGGTTGGATCTCTCTCCTAGGATTGCCTAGTGACCTTTCATAAGGCACAAAAAGGCATAGGATGAGTATAAAGATCCAATCTTTATACCCCTCCCCTAGTCCCCTTTGGTACTTGGAGCATCATCTTGGAGCAAAATGGTGTAAAGGTCCTATCTTTACATCATTTTCTCCACTTAAAGATGCCATAGATGGATTCTCCTTTAGAAAAGGATGAACTTGAGCCACATATCTCCGATCATCACTTGAGAGGAGCATAAATGTCCCGAAAGAGCTCAAATCCTCTCAAGATGTAGGATTGATGGGCAAAGGTCATTCCTTTCTAAAGAGTCTCATCCTTGGACTATAAAAAGGGTGTCCCTATCCCGATCACATGTGACCCAAGGTCTCATCATGATGATCATAAGTCCAAGATGAGAACGGGACCAAAGTCCCGAACACATCAAAAATCCAAGGAATCCCGAGCGATAACCAACTCATGGTTTATACGTCCGGAAGACCACTTGGTACATTCCCTTCTTTTCAAAACACACATCCCACATACGAAAACACTAAGGCAAGCATGAAAAGCGGATCTTGGAAGACTTGCTTCGGCAAGGCTCCTTGGGTGAACGACGATCCGTTCGTCCCAAGGGGTAACTTAACCTCCGGACCCAAATCTTTTTTTTTTCAAAGTTTTGAGGAAATTAAAATGGCGTAGCGACTCCGTTTTTCAATTTAAATCGGACGTTTCCAAACTGATATGAGGCGGTGATCCCCCTTACACGAGAAAGCGGTCTCCAAATAAAAAAATATATAAAGAGAGAGCCGCTAATCTTGGGCACCACATCCACAGTTTCGCGACTCTGCTGGGGAAATAAACCAAAGGAGAAAGATTTCATTTCTTTAAAAAAAAATGATACCCGGTATATAGGTGGAACCTCACCCGAGGCTTGGGATAAATTGTGGTCTAACAATCCCACGTACCGGTATCTCTTTTCGAAAAAAAAAAGGAAAGCTTTTTCCGAGTGGGTTAGCCTTCCGCCGCGGATCCGCTTCTCATGCTTGCCTTATTTTCCTTGCATTGCATTGCATGCATCTTTGGTTCTTGGAATTGTGCACATTCTGAACATTGAACAGGAAGCTTGTTGGAAGCTGAAAAGGCTCCAAAAGGCCGGGAAAATAGCCTGCAGATC
The DNA here is from genome assembly GCA_022495995.1 of Adenophora triphylla var. japonica. Taxonomy (NCBI): domain Eukaryota; kingdom Viridiplantae; phylum Streptophyta; class Magnoliopsida; order Asterales; family Campanulaceae; genus Adenophora; species Adenophora triphylla. The sequence continues at coordinate 130,250 of JAFEMH010005632.1, forward strand.
AAAGAAATTGGAACCTGGAAAGTTGCTTGATGCAGCCGTACGGCTTAATCCTCCCTGGATTCTGGCCGGGCGGCTTCATTAGCAATTCCACCAGGACACTTTTGAGGTTAATCTGGCAGCCTTGGCAGATTGGGGCTATTCAGTTCCAAGACTGATCGGGACTCCCAGAAAATTTACGTGCTTATTTGCTGCATTTTCCCCCGTCCCGAAAAATCATTCCTTTAAAACACATTTCTGAAAATTTCTGTTTTAACTCAAAAAGGAATATTTTTAGGAGGCCGCAAACTACTAGCACCATATATATCCTGTACACTTTTGTACGCACGTCCCTTTAACCCAGGGTGGTTGTTCAGTTGCAGTCACAGACAGTATTACGATGCTCCCGGGCCCGCACGGAATCATCCCAAACTCCCCATGGCAGCCATTGTCGACCAATGCACAGTTCGTGTCACACATTTTAAAACCGTGACTTTTGGTTGGTTTTTGGTCTAGTCCGTGTCATATATTGCATACCCCCATAAAGGTTAAACCTTAGCCCATGACAGAAGTCGAGATCCTTCGTGCAAGCGAAACTCTGTCGAAATTCCGCCAAGGAAAAATTGGCAGAATCTTGACTCCGACATTGACTTTGACTTTGACTCGCACGGGATGCGTAAGAGTCGAGACCGAGTCCGTGCCAAAATTCCAAAGATCTTTCGCGCAAGCGGAGCTCTGCCGAAATTTCGACAAGGAAAAAATTGGCAAGATCTGGACCCGGCATTGACTTTGACTTTGACTCGCACACAGCGTACGCAACTAAGTTCAATGTGACACTGAGTCATTTGGATTTTACCGCCCGACCCATGCCTATTATCTTCTTGGACATTGCCCAAAGTCAAAACGTCAATCGCGCAAGCGAAACTCTGCCGAAATTCCGTTAAGGCTGAAAGACGAGACTTTCCCGGCATTGCCTTGACCATAATCCGCATCGCTCGCGCGTTAAAAGTTCCTATGACCCGCTAGACCCGTTAGGAGCGTTCTTCTCTCTCCGTCGGTGGGATCCGCGTGCCCTATGGGACCCTCGCCAGGGGCTGTCCACCCTGGGAGGTCGAAATACAGGTGGAATATGAGGGGCTTATAGACGTAGTGACGAAACCCACTGATCCAGGATCTAGAGTAGTTGCGAAAAAGAAGGGCAGAACCCCTTTTCCAACCAAATAGAAATTAATAAAAGACACCGTTTTAAGTAAACTGAAAGATTCTTAATTTGCATATTGCTTGAGCCTTCAGCCTAAACACCTACCCCGAGTCTAAACCTCTCCTATCCCTTTCCCGCAGTGAGAAAGAATCGGGTGAGAACACCGGGTCAGCAATTTTTCGGCACAGAGGTCTCAGATAACCCATCAAAACCGTTAGGTCTTAACTTCCCAGTGTCAAAAATGGCCAATGTGGTAATCAACAATGGTAATAGCCAAGTAGTTGGAGGGGCCATCCCAGCTCAACCCCGGCCCCACATCTGGTATGATGTATGTGATTGTGAGGACTGTTTGGAATATGCTTATCAAGATTGGATTAACAAGGATGCTCCTTCAAGAAAGAAGAAGAAGAGGAAGTCCATGCAACAGAAATTGAAGGAAAGGTACGAAGCTGGAGACAAGAGTGTGGGAAATTTAGGAGAGCCCTCTGGCAAATTCGACTATTACGTCAAGTATGCCAAGGAGCCCGTTGAGGAACCAGTCAGCCAACACAAAGTCCAGCCCGACACTCCCGTCATCATTGACCCTCTTGAAGCGGAAATTTCTGAGTTTGTTGCTATTGTGAAGTTCAACGAAAAGCTAGCCGTTTTGGAAGCAGAATATAAGACTCCCATAGAATACATGGTTAACCAAGGCAGAATCAAATTATCTCCCGAGGAAGACTTCATCAGCATTATCCAGGCCAACCCTCCTGTTGGCTACACCGACAAGGTTGTGATATCAAAGATCGGTAAAGAGAAGATGACTTATCAGCAGTGTATTGACAAGATGAGCCAGGCCCTTCAGTCAATGAGTCCGGTTGTTACGGACAAGCTCGCTGAGAAACTGCACCAGGCTTCTCTGAATCCCCGCACCATCTTTCCAAGGTACCGGCCTACGAATGATTTTCGACAAGTTTTCGATCAGTTCGAAGTTTCCACCTTTCTAAAGAACGCTGACAAGACTGCTACACCCCAGGGCAACAGCAGGAAAGAGTGAAACCCCAGTCCAACCCGTGTCAAACACTTTGAGTCAATAAGTAGTGTAGGGTCAAGAGCCATGTGAGTCAGGAATCTTTGAATTCCAGTCCACTGAGTCATCCGAAGGCCTCATGCCTGAGGATTATGAATATGTAGCCAATGTCATCTTTCCTTTCGCTTTGAATGAAATGACAGATCTTTCTGAGTATCCCCTTATTGCCAACTTAACAAATGATAAATTAACTCAAAACTTAACAACAGTTAATAATGAATCATTTGAACAAGATGCAAACACACTAAACGAACAATACATTAAAGAAATCTTTAAGCAGGTTACAGACAAAGAGGAAAACCGGGCCCAAGCTGCCGAGGAGGTTTTGACAAGTGTTAACTTGGGTACTGTCGAGGAACCTAAAGAGACACAGATTGGAAACTTCTTCCAGGGGGTTGAACGGGACAGACTGGTCAATCTGCTCAGAGAATACATGGACGTGTTTGCATGGTCATACAGGGATATGTCGGGGCTAGACAGTTCAATTGTGGAGCACAGAATCCCTCTAGCACCAGATGCTAAGCCAGTAAAGCAGAAACTGAGAAAGATCAAGCCAGAGTGGTCTCTACAGGTCAAAGAAGAGATTGAGAAGCTACTGCGGGTAGGATTCATCAGAGTCATCGAATATCCGACATGGCTATCCAACATTGTAACTGTGACTAAGGCCAATGGGAAGGTGCGCTGCTGTGTAGATTTTCGGGATCTGAACAAGGCCAGCCCCAAAGACGACTATCCCTTGCCAAACATAGACATTCTGGTGGACGCCACTGCTAACTACGAAGTTAAATCCTTCGTTGATGGCTTTGCTGACTACAACCAGATCAAGATGGCAGAGGAGGACCAAGAAAAGATAGCCTTCACCACACCGTAGGGAACGTACTGTTATACAGTGATGCCATTTGGGCTTAAGAACACCGGGGCTACTTATCAGAGGGCAGCGACCGCACTCTTTCACGACATGATCCACAAGGAGATTGAGGTCTATGTCGATGACATGATAATCCACTCCAAAGGCGAGGATGGACAGCACTTTGTTGACCTACGAAAGTTCTTTGGGAGGTTGAGACAGCATTCCATGAGACTAAACCCTGCCAAATGCACCTTTGGAGTGACAAGGGGAAAAGTGCTTGGGTATATGTGTAAGTACGCCAATCCAATTCGCAACCTTTTCGATGCATTTTAACATAATAAAATTGCATTAAGGGGCATTTTGGTAAATTCCCGGCCTATCCCGAGACTTCCGGAAACGTTCCATGAGTTTCCCGCGAAGGAAGTACCTTTTGGTACATCATTCATGCCAAAGGACCCCTTGAGAATAAAACCTGTTGGACCTTTTGGGTATTTTCCCAGAATGTTCCGTAAACCGGTTTTTGGCGCCAAAAGCGGTTGAGCCACCTTGTGTCACGCGACGCCTTGAGGCATGGAAAGTGGACGCGTAAGGTCGTGCGACATACTAAGGCAGCCTAACCGCAGCCTATAAATAAGACCCTCCCCTCATTGAAATGGATCCCAATTCCACCTACCGTTACTCGCCAAAATAGCATTGTGACGAACATCCCAAACACCAAACCTCTCTCTCTCCTACCTTGCCAACCCCTAATCCCTCTCATCCAAACCCAATTCTCTACCCACACCAATTGGAACCCTTGGATCAGAGCTGTGAGATCTACAACGAAGAATTGAAGGATTCTATATCTAACTAGATATAGAATTCGTGGAATCAACAAGGGTAACAATTCCCTAATCCTCTCTCTCTCTCTCTCATTTAATTCCTTGCAATTTTATAATTCTATTTTGTTTGGATCTCGCAATCGATCCTAGCTATCTCGAATTACCGAATCCCAACCGCAATCTCTCTGTTTAACTTGCATATATTGTGTAATTGAGCTCATATTGATCTATTCGGTTGAATTTGGTGTTCGAGCCCCGAAGGGGGTGTGGATCTACCCATATCCACACTCCCTGGGTCGATTTGATGTCGTTTATGTTTTTCGTTCATAATTCAAATTTGTTAATTAGATCTCGTATAGCTTCGTTAATTTCGAATTCATATTGTAAGGTTTCGCAGAAGGCTTATATGTGTCACGCGACACCTTCGTCCTCAAGTGATCCCGTGTCACGCGACACATGTGGTCATCGGGTACGATGTGTCATGCGACACACATGACCCATCCGCAAAGGACTCTTTTCCTTTGTAATCTGCTTCTAGTTTGTTTGTATTCGTGATGTGGCCTCCCTAAATAATGGGCTCACAATATGTAACTTCTCGTTTCATAATTAATAAGATGCATTTTATCACATTTCGTTTATTATCGATATTTGCACACACTTTGGATTTACTTGGATGTATTTGATTGAAAGACTCGTCTATGGACGAGGCGTGTTGGGTGAACTCTCGGTTCTTCCCAACACGTAACCTGACCCCCGAACTCATGTTTTCTCTCTAAAACAAAGGTTTTCAATGTTTCCTCTTAAAACGGCGTGGCGACTCCCTTTCCTTTTCCTTTTTCGGGCGAGCGCACATTCAGTGGCGACTCCGCTGGGGAATTCACTTGAAAACCTGTTTTTCAAGTGTTAAGTGGGTCAAGCTTTCGTTTAGTCAAAAAAAAAAAAAAAACATCCAATGTATCCATGTTGTGTACATTATTCGATAATCATTTGTGATACCTACATTTTGTTGATTATGGAACTTGTGAGCCCTTTGTGCTTGTGGTCATGTGTTGTGCATTAGTATCTCTGTGTTGCTCTTGATATGGTAAAACAGGGGCTGATTTGATGATTTGAGGAGCCGCCGGTTCGCCGACCATCCAAGTCGTGCGACACCTTTGTCTCGGTTGTCCCGTGTCACGCGACAAAAGGTGGCCACCGAATGTATCATCGAAGACCGGTTTGAGGGCAACCCTTGGACCAAAGCGTGACTCATTTGGTTATTGTTCCCCCGTTTACCTTGTGTGAGGGTGTGTGTGTTCTTCTTAAAAAAAAAAACAAATAAAAAAAAAAAAAATAAAAAAATCTTGTTTTTGCAAATAAACGAATTAGTCATCCGCACACTACATCACTTAGATTTAGAACCCTGGTGCGATTGACGGCATCGCGGACGGCCATGAAATTCGCCTACGCTTGAGCGCCTGAAATCAAACCTAAACCCCTAGTGCGTTATAGGTGGCACCACACTAAACCTTACCCACGATTGGTTTTTGATACAATGTTTTCATTACAACAAAAATGAATTGTTTTTGAAAAATATCATAGATTCTTATACCTTCTCCCAAAACCTCATACCTTGTGGGCATGTTGCCAAATGCAACATGATTTCACGTGGGAACATGTCACTCTCGTGGCGTGTTCTAAACGAGAGGTCATGCCGCATTGCCAACATGTACCGACGAAAGGTCATGCCGGATTTTTCTTCGAAATTCTTCGAAAAGACCCGTTATGCTGCCCAAATTTCCTTAGAAATTTGGACGAACCTCTTCGTTCCATAAAGATGTTAGGGTTTGGTTAGGTATCATTACCTATTATATGTTTCAAAACAAGACATTTGATGTAATTCGAACGTCGCGTCACTAGGTTTCCCCGAGGCATAGTTAGCATGAATAAAGGCTTATCCTTTCCCAACTGTATTTAGGATTTAAAATACCGATTTATACTTGAACATAAATAAATTTGTGTTTGCGTGAGTCTGTCCCGTTTCTTTCCCTCTCCCGTAAAAAAAAATAAGAAAATTTTTTCCTTCAAGCACCTTATAAAACCCTCTCTACACCTGCAGCTACGGCGTGTTGGGTCCGCTCATCTGTTTCGGGAGGTCGTTTAATCCGTGTACAAGCAAAGGTTTCTGCTGGTTTAGAATCGAAATGGCCGGAAATGGAGATGTTTTTTTCGCTCACCCGCCGAGGCTCGGACAGCTGGGTCGACAAGTTTGAATGAGACGACTAAGGAAGAATTGAGGGTGATGCTGGAAGCCGCTCTAGCTCGGGAGCGTGAGGCTTGTCTCTTAGTTCAAAATGCCAAGTCTCGTGAAGAAGAAGCTCACAACCGATTCGTAGAAGCTATGAGAGCCAAAGGGATTGCGGTACTTCGTCGGGAGGATGGTTCCTACGAAGAGATTACGAAAGATAGCCACAACGAAATCGGATCCGCTTCACCTCGGCTCGCCCAAACCAAGCCTAGCTACAATACGATGCCTCCCCAAAGAATTACGTTCGATTCCGATCAAGTAGCTTCTACAGGAATGGTGGCAAGTGACCAAGGAAGACTCATTCCCCGTCTTCTCAAGGGTATGGCCAGTTATCCAAAGAAGGTGTCGCCAGATGACGGCCGGCCCACAAATTTCTTTGATCTCACCGCTTCTCCAACTCCTAATGCTCCAAAGACTACGCTTTCAAAGATGGACCTCGGGCCAACCGGCCTTTTCCCCACTCAAGATGTGTGTATCCGGATGGTTATCGTGGTGTTCAAGATGGTGTTCAGCAGAATGGTCGCACCGGCTCTCAGAAATCGTATAGTTCAGACAGTTGTCTCAAGGTACCGCTAGCCCTGCACTCAAGACAGCTTTTTCTCAACCAAAGAAGCATGTTCCACCCTTACTCAGCATATTTATGGTTCCACCCCTTACTCACCTCCGTGTGTCGCCAGATTATCTTCTTTGGTCCGCACAAAAGTCGGGCCACGCAATACAACTCCCTTAATCTCTAGAGGCAATTCAACGGTACATGATATGTATGGGAACAAGATTCCGAGCTCGATTAGCTTGTCGACAAAGAATATTGGAATTCCTAGTACTTTTGGTCTTCCACCAACCGATTTGCCCGTGGGACCTAATTCTGATTTCCCAATACCGTCGTTAATCTGGTGGCTCCCGCAATTCCTCGACTTCAAGTTTGGCACCGTAAGTAGCCGCTTTGCCGAAACAGATGCAACAACATATTGACAGATTAACCGTGGGTTCTAGTGGTCTTAAAGTCGTGGATCCCGCCCAAGTGACACCTTTGCCGCACAAATTTAAGATGCCCAAGCTGGATTTTTGATGGTACCGCCCGTCCAAAGACGCATGTAGACACTTATGTGATGACAATGGGGGCAATGGGGTGCACTCCCGAATTCATGGCTTCCCACTTCCACCTAACTTTGAAAGGATCGGCACTTACATGGTTTTTAGCTTTGAAGCAAGAATGCCGTACTACTTGGAGCCGTATAAATGTAAGCCTTCCCGGAGAAGTACAAGGGTAATTTAGAGTGGCGTACCACGCGGATGATCTAGTAGGGACAATTCAAGTCGGATGAGTCAATCACTGTAATTCTACAAGCGTTGGAATGCTAAGCTCAACGAGTTATCTAACCAATCCTCCAAGACCGTAAGGACATCTTTCTATCATGTGTTAAGCCGCACTTAGAGAAGCCATTGGGAAAGGATGGTACCCAGATCTGCGAGAGATGGTGGGGATGGGAGCAAGGAGTGAGAATAAGTTGTTTAACCAAACTCCAAGTGCAAACACCACTAACAACAACAAAGGGTGGAAGTTACCGATATCGGGCATCCAATCCCGTCTCAAAGCAATGGCGCCGAGAGGAAGAGAACCGGCCAAAGATAATAGTATCAATAATCTTCAAAAAGGAAGTAACAACATGCGTAATGTGATGAGGCTTCCTTTAAGCCACAACCGAGGTTTGATGATTTGGGTATGTCAACGGAGGAAGTTTTTAACGGTTTGCTACGAACCGGCATGATAAAGCCATCGAGAACTACGCCCCGCCGCCCTAATCCTCACATGGATGCTAGCAAGTATTGCCGTTTCCACCAATTTCCAGTGGCACACTACGAACTCCCGTTTGACTCTCAAGAAGATAATCCAGTGGTTTAGTGGACGACAAGAAGATAGAAAAATCTCCTCGCCCGAATATTGTCAACAATCCTCTCGCCGAACAAAGAATGTGAACCTTATTGACTTTGAGAATGATTATTTTGTCAATGTATTAGAATTTGGGGAACCCGTAGTTGGGGACAATAGCAATGGATGTAATGGGGTCGAAACCGATGTAATTTCCTCGTTCGATGAAATGAAAGATAACTTCGTTATGTTCTCGTATCTCGATGATTTACATGATGTGAATAATATTGTTGAACTTGATGATTACGAAGAACGCTTGATTGTTAATGCTATATCTTCAATGACTCCTAGAGAATCCCCAATCTCCTTGGAGGAACTCGTAATAGCGGCTAGTTGGGAAACACCTTTGACCATTAATGAGATACGACAAGCGGCTTGGCCATACCGCAATCACTCGTCCCGCTAACATTATCGTAACTCAAGGAAGCTAGCAAAGAGTTCGTGGTTGATGACCAAAGAAGAAGTTAACCATTGACGCGCTCAGAAGAATGTTGGGAGTAAGTAATCCAGATCCATCCGGAAAAGGGAAAGCAGCTGTGTGCTCTAACCCTCGCCCTCTCGTAATCCTCACAGCTAGACGAAGAAGTTCAGAAGACCCGACATCGACGCAGCTTGAAAAGAACGCAAGCCGATATTTCTTTGTGGTCCCTACTTACATCCTCCTACCCTCACAAATTAAAGCCGGAAGAAGCCTTATCCAAGACAAAGGTATCCGTCAACGCTACCCCGCATGAAGCATGTCGGGCTTGATCTGGAACGGCTCAAGATGGGAATATCATTACTTTCACGTATCTTGACCTGCCTGCTTACGGTGCAAAACATAACGAATCCTTACACATTACTTGCCTCCGGAGGGACGGTTGATTCCCCATGTGTTGATAGATAATGGATCGCCATGAATGTGCTCCCGCCAAAATGATGAGTATGTTGGACATCAACGCGCGTAACCTCAAACCCTCTAACCGTACCATAAAGGCTTATGATTCAACATCCCTGGCAAGTGTTAGGGATAGTCCCCCTTAATCTCGATGTTTGGAGGCAAGGAAATGATGGTGGAGTTTCGTGTTATAGACATTCCCGTTACGTTCTCGCATTATTGGGTAGACCATGGATCCACGAGATTGGAGCCGTAGCTTCTACGCTTCACCAATGCTTAAAGTTTGTACAAGAGGGAGTGCCGACAACCATCTACGGTGATAGTGTTACAATCGGAGAAACCAAGCAAATACCTTACCAAGCAATGGAGATCAAGCTTGACCAAGAAAATCCGATGCTCGCCGGATTCACAATCGAGAAACCTAAGGGGCAAGTCTCGTACTATAGACTCGACGACATCTTCTGACAAGATTCCTCCCCGTGTTGAAAATGCTAAGAGGTATGAGCTATATCCCCGGTCCGGGGCCGGGAAAATGCCAACAGGACCGTGTAGGCTTGTGTTACCAGCAGCCCAAGAGAAATAGGCAAGGTCTCGGGGTATGCCGTGACTAAGGAAGATAAGGCGTATGACAAAACCGAGGCTTTCAAAGAGAAGATGACCTCTGCAGCTCCGGTAGAAAGTACAAGAGGCCCGAAATGCGCCCATACAGCTTGGTCTCTCGAATAAGCACTTTGTCGAGAGGATGGAGATATGTTTGTTTGTCCCGAGCCAAAGCTTACTCCAAAGCAGAGAAAGAATGAAGATGATCCAGAGGTTCGCCAATAGCCGAATCCGATGAAAGAAATGTTTGATAATTTGCCCAAAAGACAAGGTGTGACCGCCACCTACGAGTGCAGCTACCACTTCGGGGACCCGAATGTGAGAATCAGCTTGAAAAGCTTGACTTGGATGAACCCACAATATGTAAAATTCTGCGGTGCCGACCCCGCAGATATTGATGGAGAGCTAGCAGATTTGTTTGAAGAACAGGCCGTCGAACCTGCAGCGGTACGTCTTGACGTAAATGAGAGATGGTGCTAAGGAGCCGATTGATCTGATTGACTTTCCTCCGACAATGCTGAAGTGATAGCTATGCTAGAATTCGGGAAGGAATCTAATGTGGAGATAGTCAAGCCGAGACCGCCGCAGTAAGGACCGTTGCGTAACCGGACTTCGTACCTGGGACCGGTCGCCGACAAAGAGACTATGATTGAAAAGCTAGGCTCAAACCCCGTCCTTGTCCTTCCAAGTCTAAATTCACCCCCGTATCTTGAGCCGCCTCCCGAGTCTCTTGTCATAGAGTTTGAGTCTTCCGACCGGTCCGATGTCCTCACGACCGAAGACCGTCTTCGAGTTGTAAACACCGTATTTCCCTTGCTTTAAATAAAGTGGTTGATCTTTCTCGAGTACCCCGTGATTGCCAATTTAACAATTGAATGCTTAACGAAAATAATCATCAAGATTTAAAAATAATTAAGCCTAATTCAATTGAAGATAATGCAGACTTAATCGATGAACAATTTTTAGAAAAAGATTCAAAATGTACTTGTGAGCAAAAGGAAAGCCGGCCCAAGCCGCCGACGAGGTATTAACAACAAATGAACTTGGGAATGTACCAAGAACCCAAAGAAACGCAGATTGGTAGCTTCTTCTCCTGAGATGAGCGGGTTGCTTTGATTGAATTGCTCAAGGAATTTGTGGATGTGTTCGCTTGGTCCTACAAAGATATGTCTCGGGCCGGATGCTTCTATTGTGGAACACCGAATACCTGATCCGTAAATCAAGCTTCTGGCCAAGGTAAATTGAGGCGGATAAAACCCGAATGGTCCTTACAAGTGAAAGAAGAAATTGAAAAACTCCTACGGGTAGGCTTCATCAAAGTAATTGAATATCCGACCCGGTTGGCGAACATCGTAATACTACCAAAGCAAATGGAAAGGTTCGAGTCGCGTAGATTTCCGAGACCTCAATAAGGCTAGTCCTAAAGATGACTTCCTTGCCCAACATTGACATGCTAGTGGATGCAACCGCGAACTTCGAGGTCAAATCTTTCGTTGATGGTTTTGCGGGTTACAAACCAGATTAAGATGGTCGAAGAGGATCAAGACAAGACGGCATTTACAACCCCAATGGGTACTTATTGTTACACAAGAATGCCATTTGGCTTGAAGAACGCCTGGGGCTACCTATCGTAGAGCAAGTCACTACCCTTTTCCACGACATGATCCACCGGGAGATTGAAGCTGTATGTGGATGACATGATTATTCATTCGAAGGGATCGATTGGACAACATTTCATTGATTTGAGGAAATTCTTTAACAGACTCCGAGAACACTCCATGAGACCGAACCCGCCAAGTGTACATTGGGGTTATTCGAGGTAAAGTTGGGGATACATGGTCACGAGCGCGGCATTGAAATAGATCCTGTGAAAGTTAAGGCAATTATTGAAATGAAACCGCCGTAACCGTCAAGTAAAAGGATTCATGGGTCGCCCGCAATACATCGCCAGGTTCACAACCAATTGACCACCATATGTGAGCCGATCTTCAAGCCGCTAAAGAAGAATCAGAAGTGGTCCGGAACGAGGAATGCCAACTAGCTTTTGAAAGGATCAAAGCCTACCTCGTCAATCCTCCCATTCTCTGCCCACCTCATGGAGACAAGCCTGTACTTCTATATCTGATAGTCACGGACACAGCTACTGGGGCTATGCTAGCACAAGAAAAGAAGGATTCAAAGATTGAGAATGCCATCTATTTCGTCACCGTAAATTCCAAGTGGAGTGAAGTGAATTACTCGCCCTCGAGAAGACTCACGCAGCCTTTGGTACGGGTAGTTGGAAAGCTAAAACACTATATGCTGTCCCACACCGTACACTTAGTGCTCAGCTTCAGAATCAAATCTCCTCCATTCCCGTCATGACTACCAGTAGGAAAAGGGTGCCAATACCCGAGTCACCTCCAGAGCTGGTTCAGAATAAGATAGAAAAACAACATTTTGATGATGTGGGGATGCCTATAGATGAATTTTTCGAAATCTTAGTGAGCGGAGGACTTGTTCAGCAACTGGTAAATTTCAGCCCTACCCATCCCAATCCTAAGCTGGACACAAGCAAGTTTTGCCTCTACCATCAATACCCTGGTCATAGTACCAATGATTGTATGGTTTTGAAAAGGATCATCCAAGGGCTCATGGATGAAGGGAAGATTGAGAAGGGTCCTTACCCCAGCGTTGTCACCAATCCTTTTTCATGATATCAGCAGAATCAAGGGGTTGCCCATCCAAAGTTAGTGCGGTCAATCAGTTTTGTAGGGTCTAGATTGTCTGTCATGTCATTAATGAATGTCCCTTTTGGGTTCGAGTCTATTGGGTCTGTTTTAGTTCAGTAAAAAAAGTCTTTGTTTCTCTTCTTGCTAGACTTAAGACATCACTTGCACACCCACATTACACTTAATTGAAATGGTTTTATCCTAAATGATCGCTTGTTCTGCTCAATCACTAATTCATTGAAATGATTAATATTTAAATTAATCAGAATGAGAAAATCAACTGATATCCTTCTCAAATTGGGGCTCATCAATTCCCCATCTCGCATCTCATATGCTCACATCTCTTTCATCATACTCAGCGTTCCGTTGCTCAATGAATTTGCATTAATCTTTCCCAATTAAGCTTAAGCAAGCAATGAAGACTTAATTTCGTTTAGTTCATCCGGTAGGGATTTGCGGTTGAATCCTTTCACCCTAAGGAAGCCATTACCTGACCCTCACCAAACAATACCCATTCATTTCAAGATCGGCATGTTTTGAAACCCCGTTTAGCCATCTCCAAAAGAAAGAGGGTCTATCCTTGAGGCTCCCATAACTCAAGAAAATTGACCGCCCCCAAGCTTAAAGAATGGCGGAATGCAAAGATCCACCTTAAGGACTAGCATAAGTTCCCTCTCAGAAGAAAAAAAAAAAGGAGAGCCTAGTCCCTAGCGATTTTCTCAAAAGAAAATAAGGATCTAGCTGTCTACTCAAAGGGAATCTCTTTATAATAAAGAGACAACATGGATTTCCCCTAGCCATCAGCTGCAAAGCAATCCCAAACCATCCTCTCGCTTTAGAGGACATTTACATCCCCTTGATCAATCCCAAGCCATCCTCTCGCTTTTAGAGGATGCTCCCATTACCCTTGACCTTGCCAAAGCCAATTTCGACCTCTCATTCTTAGAGGCATTGAAGATGCAATCACAATTCCCTCACCATAGAAATCCCAAACACATTCTTGCAAGCCAACCTCTCATCTTTAGAGGTTTAAGTCAGTAAAATACCCAGCCGACCTCTCATCTTAAGAGGTCATGATGTTTCAAATCACCCAATGGCCGATCGAAGCCCTGAAACCCAGCTACAGTTCCTACCAGATAGCAGCTTCATTCTAATCTCATCAAGACTAAATCAAATTAATGCTTCATTGCTTGCTTAAATTGGAACCTAACCCACCTTGGTTCGTGATCATCAATCAGAGATTATGAAAATCCAATTCATTTGACATTTCAGGTGAGCATATTTCATTTTTTCTCCATAAACACTTTTCGTGGATGCCTCACTGGGGCTCCGCATCCGTGTTCTTCGGTGACACTCCAAGGAGACATGTTATTCAATTCTCCAATCCTCAAAATCCTCAAAGGTCCTCAAAATCTCGAATTTTCACATTCCTTCTCTTCTCAATCGGGATAAACCCGAACTACGGCGACCTGAGCTCCTCACAATGAGGGGAACGTAGGCAACCAGAAATGGTCCAATCATAAACACAAACAAATCTCAGAAAATCCGGTCTCATCAAGGGCCGTCCCTGTACACAAATCCTCTTTCCATCTCACCAAATTTGATTCTTGATATCAGTTGGTTTTCTCCTCGTGATTAATCAAAATGTTTGTTCATATTAGCTTTAGTGGTTGAATAACCCGAACATCAATAAAGGGTTTTAAGCAGTCTTGTGATCATTATGAATAAGATAGGGTTTCAAATGTATTGACAAGTATTCTCTCTCTACATCCTAGGAGAATAGAGCCAAACACTATCTTTCTGTCAGCAGGGGCTTCCATACACTTCTCCACACCTTGTTGCGCTTATACTCTCACAAAAGAGTCAAACCCAAAGCGAGTGTGTTACACAAAATTGGGATTCATTCTCACTTTTCGAAAGATGTGCCCCTACACGTATACATTTCTGAGTCTTTTCCAATGACTGATTGACTAAGGTCCGGAATGATGGGTTGCCTCCTTGGCCACATGATGTTGCTGTCTGCAAATAAGGCTGCATTGAATCTCTTTAAGCTGGGGCTTTGCTAAGCTGCTCTCTCAGGTTCTCCTGTATCAACTCTTCAAGCTGGGGCTTCGCCAGGTCACCTCCTCAAGATCTGGGCTTCGCCTAGTCATCTCTTCAAAGCCAGGACATTCTCTGCACTTCCTCTGCTGCTTGCCATTTCAGGCGCGTGACACACTTTGTTATTATCAACAACAATCAATTTGCTGCAATCTGTTCTCTCAGGGCACACCCCGACTTGGCTAGGCTACGCCATATCATCCGTCACTCATACACTCCTCAAATTCATGGGAGAGGGTTCGACCCATACATCATCATATATACACAGTCATCCCATCATAAATCCATCATAGCATAATTACTACATACATATCAGCTTGTCGAGCCTTGCAAAAATCCTCACTCAATTTTCATCCTCAGCCGAGATGGACTCGTGCATCAAAATTAACAATGCATTAAATTAACAATAATTGAGTTCAAATTAATGCAAAGTGCCTAGAGTGTTGTGTTTTCCCCCCGCAGGGTACAATAATCAAATGAGCACAATCGGATCATGAGGACTGTTCCTCAATCAAAATTTGGACAAAAGAATTCAAATCCTGCAGGTGGTATTTTCTGCCTCATCACGTCTTCATCAAAGCCCGTTTGCATGGCATGCCTTCATCAAAGCCCGTTTGCACAGAACGTCTTCATCAAAGCCCATTTGCACGGCATGTCTTCATCAAAGCCCGTTTGCACGACACGTCTTCATCAAAGCCTGTTTGCGCTGGCAGTAAGACGCCTTCATCAAAGCCCGCTTGCTCCCAAGAGATGTCTTCATCAAAGCCCATTTGCACGACACGTCTTCATCAAAGCTGTTTGCCGGCCGGACGACATGTCTTCATAAAAGCCCATTTGCACGGCACTTCTTCATCAAAGCCCGTTTGCACGACACATCTTCATCAAAGCCCATTTGCATGACACGTCTTCATCAAAGACCGTTTGCACGGCAAGTCTTCACCAAAGCCCGTTTGCATGGCAGATCTTCATCAAAGCCCGGTTCCACGGCAAGTCTTCATCCAAGCCCGTTCCACACTACAAGTCTTTATCAAAGCTATAGGTCAGCACATCACATGTATTAAAGCATATATCTCAAACAGTTGTAGATTATCTTCTTTGAGTATATTTCACCCAAAACCCCGGTTGACAACCAAATAGTCAATTTTTGAACTATGACCCGGCTTGATTCCCTCCTAGGAATACGTAGGAATCCTTTCCCAAAAGGTCCAGCCATCCAATCTCATCAATCATTTTCCTTCATCTGCCATATCTCCAGCAGGTCCGGCAATTTGACCACTCTGGTCTATCTTTCCCACCAGCCGCTCATTAGGCTTGGGATCCTTCTTATCAACAACCTCACTTCTTCCATAAGTGACGTTGCCGATGGCTCTGTGAGTACCCCAATCTGACTCGCGACCCAATAAAAGTGCCTTTTACACAATAAAAGTACACTAGGGGGCATTTTAGTAAATTTTCGGTCCATTCCGAGACTCCTGAGAACTTTTTTATAAGTTTTTTGCGAAGGAAGTACTTTTAAGTCTTTTCTCCATGCAAAAGGACCTATAGAGAATTATTCATTTTTGACCTAGGAGGAATTATCCCGGAATGTTCCAGAACAGGTTGTTGGCACTAGAAACGGTTATTGGCTCGTCCCGTCGTGCGACATAACGAGCCACGGAAAGCATAAGTGTTAGGTCGTGTGACACAACTAGCCACTCTCCAGCAGGTTATAAATAAGACCCTCCCCCTCTCATTTCTGGATCCCTTTTCGACCTATTGTTACTCTGCCCAAATATTGGCATAACACACACAGCAAAACACACACAATTCTCTATCTCTCACACACAACTCTCTCCTTTTCTCTCTCAATTCAACCCACTTCATACACCATCACCTACATCCTTAATCTACCATCCTTCCTGAGCTCAATCCGGTTCTGTAGTTGATAATTGAAGATCCTTATATCTGACTTGGTATAAGGATTAAGGATCTACAAGGGTAACAAACTCCCTCCGTCCTTATCTCTCTTCTATTTGCTCTTTTACATAATTCATATGCAATTTCTATTCATGATTTGATAATTAGGCTCCATCTGCTCTAATTATTAAGATTCAATCGCAATCTCTCTGTTTAAATTACTTTGTTTAGTATCATTTCATGCTTATGGTTTAACTTGGATGTAATTGTGGCTTGTTCATCAAGGGAGTGTGGTTCACCCCATATCCACACCCACTTGAATGATTGACCGCTGATTTGTGTGTCTTCTGAAGTGAATTTCTGATGTAATTCGATCTGGATAGGCCTTGGTTCATTCCGTGTTTCAGTTTGTAAGGTTTCTGCGTATGGCGTCTGTGTCACGCTGACACTGACCTACCGAGTGAGCCACAGTGTCACGCGACACACTTAGCCAGGCAGATCCTGTGTCACACGACACAGTTTGCCACTCTGCAGAAGTCACCTTTCTAATTGTAATCTGTTCATAGTTTTGTAATAGGGATGTGACCCCCCTTGCACCAAGTGGTTCACGAGTTGTATCTCTCATTTTATCAATAAAATACATTTATCACGTTTCTCGTGTCATACGTTCGCACACATTTATGAATACATTGGATGTTTGTTGTTGAAAGACTCGTTTACGAGGCGTGTTGGGTGAACTCTCGGTTCTTCCCAACACGTAACCTGACCCCCGAACCCTCTCTTTGATTTCAAATTGGGTTTTCAATGTTTTCCATTAAAAAATGGCGTGGCGACTCCTTTTCATTCACTTTTACATATCTCCCGTCCCATTTCCAAACTATAAAACTTAAATTTTCATACGGGGTATGTTCACTAGCCTTACCCCTTGTACTCTTTTGTTGGGAATTAGCACCCAACATCTCAAATAAATCATGAGTCGGGGAGTTTTGTCTCCTAGTGTGCCCCCCGCCGCATTATCAACCATGGCTTGATTAACATGATTCAAGCCGTCATAAAAAGTTTGATTTAACAATGGCAAGGGAAAATTGTGATGGGGATAATGCACTAACATCATTTTAAATCGGTCCCAATCCTCATGAAAAGGCTCACCTACTTCTTGGGTAAATCCAATAATCTTTTGCCTCATATTAGCTAACATGGGATGGGGATAATACTTTTGTAAAAACATATCATGTAATTGATCCCACGTGCTTATACTTCTAGGTGTTAACATCATAAACCATGTCTTGGCCACCCCTTTCAGAGTGTAGGGAAATCACTTTAATCTTATTTTCTCATCAGTTACACCTATTTTGCCCGAAAAGTGAGATACTATCATCATATACTCACTCAAGAAAGTCAAAGGGTCTTCGGCCGGTAGGCCTTGATAAATGGGCAACATGTTAATATATTGACCCTTGACTTCAAAGTTCTTTGCCTTCTTCGTTAGCACAATACAAAATATAGAGGCATCGACTTTAGGACGACAAAAGTCCTGTATAGTTTGGGCCGGTGGGATTGCCATCACGGCTTTTTCCTCTTCTAACCCGGTGGTAGAAGGATTTAGGTCACTTTCGAGGGGATTGCCCTCTTTTAATTCAAGTTCTTTCAAATGCTGACCTAATTTATCAACATCGTCGTTCAATGGCTCCAAGGTAGGAATCAAAGAACGCCGACCAAGCATACACTAATAAAATTAACTTGTTCACTACACAAGTCCTCGACAACGGCGCCAAAAACTTGATGGAGAGAATCTCCATCTTATTATAAATACCTAGCAAGTGTACTAGTTACCAATGTAGTAATATGCATAAAGCAAGGATCGAATCCACAGGGACTAAAGTGGAACAAGTATATTTTATTAATGTATTAAAATAACCAAAAGAAAAGGGGTTTGATTGTTTGAATTATTAATCCTAAGAAAGCAAAATAAATCAATTAAAGAAACAAGGAAACAAGGGATTCGTGGATTGGGGATCGTAAGAATTATCACTTTATGCTATTTAAATCATATAAAAGAATTCAATCTCATTCTTGGGTTCGTTCACAAAAATATAGAGTTAAGATGTTAATATCTTCAGTTACGTCGATAAGAACATTAAAACCCTAATATTCTATCTCGTTTTTATATTCCTTTAAGTCAATATAAACATTCAAGAGATTCAATTTAAATCACAAGAACATAAGAACCTAGATTCATTGATTTCCATTACGTCCTTGATTAAATTTATTCTTCTCAACAATGGTCAATGTATCTATGTCCGAGTTACTGTAACATTGGATACCCAAATAGATTCATAGGCCAACAGTATCTTAACATACAATTGAAGCCTATGAATGATCTTGAAGAATGTTGAGAGAACAAGAACGAGAGAGAGATAGGAAGAATTAAAACCCTAGCATAAAGATCAAATTGTTACTTACCTTAATCCACGAATCAAATAAATTAGCCTCGAAGGGCCATTAAAATAAATAAATAAAACCTTGAATTTGAATCTTCAATCCTTGTAAAAAAACCCTAAACTATGTAATATATGATAAGGGGGAAGAAAAGATAGATAGATCTTTCAAAAACCTAATCTAGGGTCCTTTATATAGGGGGAGGGAGGAGGGATTCCCGAGCCAAGGCAACCTAGATTGACTTTGGAGGTGATTCTTCGAGAAACAAGCAACACCGTCCTCAAGCACAATATTTTTCAACAAATAAAGCTCCCTATGTGCCACCCGGGAGCGTGTTAAAGATGAGGTGATTAGTTTCTACCCCTACGAGCCGGCGGCCGCCGTGACCGCAAGGGAGCAAATTTTGTGATTAGGGGCTGATTGATGATTGCATGTCAAGCCGTATTTTGGTTAACACGGGCTTGTAAGGACATCCTCTACTACAAAACCTTCCTCGACATGGGATTGACGGATGCAAGGTCATCACCTTATTCGGAGTCGGTTAGAGGGCTTTACCAATCACGGGGTTGATTCAAGGGGCGAGATAGAGTTGGAGGTCGACATCGGGTAGCACCCTTTGAGAACAACGGCTAAGGCAACATTTATAGTCATTGACGTTATAAGTGACATTACCATGCTATATCAGGGGTATACCTCGGACAGGTCGCTCTAGGGATGGTACCTTCCTAATCCCATCGTAGGGTCAAGTTTCCCACCATGCCTTTGGGAGTAAGATGCGTCCTAACAACGGCTAGAGAGTACCTAGATCACGTGCTCCGATCCAAAAAGAAGAGGGAATTGGAGATTGATACTACTAGAGGCAAGACGTGGAAGTTCTCAAAGTCTCTGTCACCACTATTTCCTGATTATCAATGATCCTAATGTGTTGAAGAGACGACCTATACCTCACATGACCACGTCATGATCCGAGCGCCGACACGTCTCTCCGAAAACACCGAGGTCACGCGCGCAGATAGCGGTTTGGTTGACCCAAGTCATCATAAAAGGCGACACATGACTCCAAGTCAACTAAAACTCGTCAGGGCCCCCTCCAATCGGGGAAATAGCTAGCTAGATGACATGATTGAAGCAAATAAGCTCCACACTTGGGGAGATGAGGAAAAAGCAAGAAGGGTCGGGGAAATCATTATTGAAACTCCGCAAACTTTAGAGACGGCCCATAACTAGAACTAGTCGACGAGTTGGAAGAGATAGAAGCCAACCCCTCCCTACTCCACGACAAAAAATCAAAATAGGAGACAACTATCACTGAGGAAGAAAGGTGGTGGAGACAAATGACCTATTCAAGGAAAGCACACATGTTTTTGCCTCGGAAGGTAGAAAATATGAGGGGAATCAAGGAGAAGGTCGCAGTGCGCATCTCCTCGGAGGTCAACCCCACCATAAAATTCAAAAGCCAAAAGTCCGGAGAGTTTTTGCTCAAGCATACAAAGGAGATGGCCATCAAACAAGAGGCAAATAAACTCCTTAATGCGGGTATAATAAAATAGGCATCCTTTGCACTACTTTAGGCTGGCGAAAGTAGTGGGATGGTCAAGAAGGCCAACGAAAGTGCGGACAATGTGTATCGACTTCACCGACCCGAATGTAGCTTGCCCAAAAGATGCTGACTACCCACTCCAGCGGATTGACACAAGTTGGCTTGACTCCAATAAAGTTTGGACATGCCACACTTAGTTTCCTCAATGCTTATTCGTAGTGGTACCATCGTATCGAGAATGCATCGAGGATGACATTGAAAAAGGAATTTGCCTTCGCTAAGGCTTTGGAGGGGTATATTGCTACACGAAATGATGCCCTTCTGGGTGAAGAATCTTCAGCTACTTATCAAAGGATGGTGGCGATAAAGTCTTTTGCTACTAAGATTGGCCAAAACATGGAGGCCTACATCAACGACATGGTCATCAAAACCAGAAGGCCGGTCATCATGTGGTCGAGCCTAAGGGAAACGTTTGCCACCCAATCTACGAGCAATGACATGAAGCCGAATCCGAGCAATTGTAACTTTAAGGGGGACGAAAAAACTTTGGAGCTGCCGACGACCGAATGTTCCTCATTGTTCCTAACAACTCAAGGAATACCTTTGCCCCACTCTCCCCCCATTGCCTTTGAGTAGCCCGGTCCAATGAGAGAATTTGTATGTCTACCTATCAGTAGCAAGATCGAGTTGTTGCTTCCATGGAGTGTTGAGTCGTAGAGAGAAAATGGCCTTCAAAAACCAATTTATTATGTGGGTAAGGCCTTGTCCATTCGAAGCGTGGAAGCGCGTATATCACTTCAATGCGAGAAGAACGACCTATGCCTGCAGGTGGTTGCGGCCGATTTTAAAACTACTTCGGGCATATTTCTCGGCTCACCCCATTTGTTGTGCGACCAACGCTCCTCGAGAGGAAGATATTGCATGTTAACCAGAGAGTTCAGGTCAACTACTTAACCCAAGTCAATAGAATTGACTAGGAGTTTGACATTAAGTACGAGGCCTCGAAAACTTTGCAAGCTCAACTCTTTGGCGGACTTCTTGAGAGTCGATCTTACGTTCCACCAAGGAAGATGATAATGAGATCACCCCAAAAGAGAGCTTCTGAAGGGAAAAGAACAGTCAAGCCAACATACAAAGTGAACTTACCCGCCGACCGTTGGAAGGTTTACTCGTGATGGGTCCAACGACCAAAAATGTCGATGGAGCCGGGATTGTGTTGATCGAGCCGAGGCCCCGGAAAGGCCTTTAAGGAAGATTTGAGGTTCAAATTCCAAGCCTCCAATAACCCGAGTGAGTGCAGCAGCAGGCTTTGATTGCGGCGATTGAATATGTGGCATGACAGTTTGTGGGCGACCTTGGCATCGTAGCTTATTATGACTCCCAACCAATCGTAAATCCAAGTAAAGGAGAGTACGAGGTGGTAAATTCCATTCGATTAAATAATGCAATCTAGTGAAAAAGTTGGTACATAACTTGGAGTTTCTTGGGAGATCTGAGAGGGTAAGCCGCGAGGAAAGTGAATTGGCCGAGCCTACTATCCCAAGCTAGCTACTTCGAACGAGCAATATGGAGAACCAATCTCATACTTAGAGCATCCAAAGCCATAATGCGAAAGAGTGCATGTTCTATGCTCGATCAACAACTCTAAGTGTTAGATTGATGAAATGAAGGCCTACATCGAAATAGACGAGCTACCCGGTTGACGAGCAAAAGGCAAGAATGATCAAGAAGAAGTCCCCAATTGGTTTTCTATACTAATTGGGGATGCATTGTCTGAGAAGATCATTTTGTAAAACCATTACTCGAGGAATTGTGTTCATCTACTATGGAGGTTCCTCAACTCTTGGCCTTCGAAGCTTTGCATGGTGAGGTATGTGGTGGATACCGGGGGCGGAACTTTAGTAGGCAAGATACTCGCACTGGGATACTATTGGCCTCACTGTTAGTAGGAAGAGGCTCGCGAGTTCGTAAGAAAATGTGACCAGAATAAATTAGAGAGGTATACCCAGCCTACCTAAGCTCCCAACAACCAAACAAATACCGGTGATAGCGGCTTAGCCATTCGACATGTGGGGGTAGATTTGATCGAACCCTTCCCACCCGCCCGTGGTAATTGTAAGTACATTATTATGGCAATTGACATTACTTCACGAAAGTGGATCGAGAAGCAAAGCCTCTTGGCAAAAATAATGCAGGAAAACGCCATCAACTTCATCCACGATTAGCATTTGGTGCCGCTTTGGGGTGCCACATTCAATTGTTTCGGACAATGGGATACAATTTTCTATAGAGTTCGAGACAAAAATGAAAAGGTTGAAATTAACATTGGAAGTCACTCGATTGCTTATCCATTACAAAGGTAACGGGCAAGCATAAAGCTGACAAACAAAATGGTTTTGACGGTATTAAGTAAGGGCCTCATCGGGTCGAGCTGGAAGGTGGTTGGATGAACTACCCCTTGCTCTTTCGGGGCGATCCCGCACAACCACCAGGGTATAGGGAAACCACAGATTTACCCTTAATTTTAGGTCCGGAAGCTATGGCACACAAGAAGAGAGCTACGAATTCCTACGGCTGGGGTGGCTTTATTAAATCAAAATCGAATAACACTTCAACGAGGCTACTCTACTTGGAGTTACTAGATGAGAAAACGAAATGAGTTGCTCGACTTAGAATGGTAAACTACAAAATAGAAAACTAAGGGTTACCACAATTAGAAGGTTTCGAAGAGGTACGTTCAATGTTGGGGACTACTTTAACTAAGGAAGATCGAGGTAAGCTGGATGAAAAGCTGAACATAATAAAGTTATCTCTCGAACCGGGAAGGACCACTACATGCGTCACTAGAATTGTTAAGGAGGGGACCTACATGATTGGCCATCCGAATGGTGACGAGCTAAAACATCCTTGGTATGCTAGCCACTTAGTTAGATATTATTTCCGATTAAGCATTCTATGTAAATCTGGTCTACTTCATCAATAAAATGGAAGTTATATCCACAAATCCGTGTTCATTCCTATACTTTATTCAACTCGAGTCCGACTCTTCTTAGTCGATCTCCCGGCAACATATTAAACAGACTTGACTAAAGTCCTAAGATGGCCTCATTCTTAAACAGGTTCGACTGAAGACTTATGTCAGTCTCATTCCTTAAAAAGACTCGACTAAAGTCCTAAGTCAACATCGTCCTTAAACAGGTTCGACTGAATCATTATGTCAGTCTCGTTCCTTAAAACAGACTCGACTAAAATCTTAAGTCGACCTCGTTCTTAAACAAGTTCGGCGAAGACTTATGTCAATTTACGTTCCTTAAAAACGGTAATCAACTAAAATCCTAAGTCAACCTCGTTCTTAAACAGGTTCGACTGAAGACTTATGCCAGTCTCGTTTCCTAAACAGGCTCGACCAAAACCTTAGTCAGGTTCCTTATTGACCAACTGATCTAACTAAGGCTTTAGTCGCTTTCTTATTTAATCTAGTTCGATAAAAAGACAAAAACATGGATCAAACAAAACAATTCAAGGAAAGTCAACTAGTATTAATGTATTAAGTCCCCTAAAATGGGCTAGGACTGGGCTCCAAATAAAAATTACGAAGTTAATATGCTCTCCCAAACCAAGCCAAGGCTTTGACAACCAAAATACAAGAAGGAAAGATCGTTTGAGACTTGTTCATTACAAAGAAAAATCAAAACAAAAGGATCAATTTTCTTGATCATCTTCGGGGTCAAGCTCCCGTCGCTCCCGGCGCTAGACATCATGGAACACTTGATCTTGGGTGATCTCATCATCTTCGTCATAATTATCAACCTCCTCTAGCTCCTGAAGTATAGTATTGAAATTCCTTTTTTCAACTGGAGGGGCGACCCAAGGCTCTGCCCCATCTTCTACATCTGCCGTGCTATAATGTACCCAAGTCATCAAGTAAATGGTGGACAAGGGAGTGGCCAACTTGAGCCGCTGTTATCATACTTCTTCTTGCAAAAGCCCATTCAAAGAAGTTTGTCAAGGGGTAGCTCGACGCACGGATCCACCACCGCACGTCGAGCCATGTGTTACCGACCAACATCATAGAAATCCCTAGCTCTGGGATACCGCACGCGGCAAAGCATTCATCACCATTCCCAATCCACTCCTACGACGGCCTTCAACCCAGCTTCAGCCTCCTCCCTCCCATCTAATCCGGGCCGCCCGTCGTTCCTCAATCAATCCTGGCCAAGCGAGCATTGCGCTCTTGAACCAATACAACTAGTTTACCCAGGTCGCCCTCCAGCTGGGCCTTCTCATTCTTCGCCGCAGCAGATTCCTCCTCCATATCGTCCTTCCGAAGCGCTAAAAAGAATCCACTTTGTCTCAAGAGGAGCAAGTCGCTTCCCTACAACTTCGCATCGACTTTAAAGCTTCATCGTGCTTCTTCTTAGAATTAAAATAGGTAGCCCACATAGCATGGAGCCCTTAGTCCGAGTCTACAAGTCTCTCCCTAAGCCTGCCGGCCTCCCTAGCCTTCCTCGAAAGTATTTTACGTAAAACTATCCGCTTCCTTCTCGAAGCAACCCTCTAGCTACTCTTGGCTTGCTCAATTAAAGCAAGAGACTACACAAAAAAAATAAAAATATAGTCAATACAATGCTTATCAAAAGTACAAAGGACCAAAAGCATGACTACCAAACAAAAAAGAAAGTAGAAAGTGGTAAAAGTATGAGTCATACCTCGGAATGCAGAGGCCCGACCCGGCCAATGAACTCTTCTCAGAGTGAGCCCTCCTCGGCAAATTGGGCTAGCAGATCCCTATCCGTGTACCTACCTCACAACTACTTGCCCCAATCCCGCATCGAGATAATGGCGGTTCAAGATTTATACTAGCAGGGGAGGAACATCACCGAGCTTCTCCACCAAGGCCCGCACTTCATCAATGCTTTTAGAATGAT